>PVIW01017154.1:0-14772 GCA_004026585.1 Noctilio leporinus
CCCCCCATCCCCTTTCCCCCTGACCACTGAAGGCCTATTCACTGTATTCATATATTTGGTTCTGTTTTGCTTGTTGTTAGTTTTGTTCATTATTGCCCTGTAATGGGTGAGATCATATGATATTTGTTCTTCACTGACTGGCTTATTTCTCTATGCATAGTACTCTCCAGTTCCATCCATGTTGTTGCAAAGGGTATGAGTTCCTTCTTTCTTTCTGTTATATAGAATTCCATTGTGTAAATGTACCAAAGTTTTTTGATCCAATCATCCACTTAGGCTGTTTCCAGCACCTGGCTATTGTAAATAGTGCCGCTAAGAACATAGGTGTGCATAGGTTCTTATGAATTGGTGTTTCAGGATTCTTTGGGTATAGTCCAAGTAGTGGAATTGCTGGATCAAAAGGCAGTTCCATTTTTAGTTTTCCCCCCTCTGATCTCCCTTACTCCAGCAGTCCTTCCCTTTAGTTTATGTTCAGGGGTCATACATATAAGTTCTTTGTCTTCTTCATTTCTTTACTATCTTTAACATCTCCCTATTTGCTACTTACCAATTATATTTCTTAATTCCAGTGCTTCCCCGCTGCCATTCTCTCCTTTCCCTCTCCCCACTGATAACCGTCCTTATGATCTCCATATCTGTGAGTCTGTTCTTGCTATAATTGTTTGCTTACTTTGATTTTGATGTTTAGATTTAGTTGTTGATAGTTGTGAGCTTTCTTTTCATTTTAAAGTTCATAGTTTTGATAATCTTTTTCTTAAATAAATTCTTTTAACATTTCATATAATGAGGGCCTAGTGATGATGAACTCCTTTACCTTGTCTGGGAAACACTTTATCTGCCCTTCCATTCTAAATGATAGCTTTGCTGAATAGAATAATCTAGGTTGTAAGTCCTTGCTTTTCATCATTTTGAGTACTTCTTGCCAGTTCCTCCTTGTCTGCAAAGTATCATTTGAGAAATCAGCTGACAGTCATGGGAACTCCTTTGTAGGTAACTCTCTTCTCTTGCAGCTTTTAAGATTCTTATTCTTTCTTTTTTTTTAGCCTTTGGCATTTTAAATATGATATACCTTGGTGTGGTCCTCTTTGGATCTAGCTTGTTTAAGACTTGTATGTCTATTTTTCTTCACCAAATTAGAGAAGTTTTCTTTCATTATTTTTTCAAGTGAGTTTTGAATTCTTGCTCTTCCTCTTCTCCTTCTGGCACCCCTATGATTCTGATATTGGCACTTTTGGAAATGCCTGAGTCTTCTTAAACTCTCCTCATTTGTTTTTTGAATTCTTATTTCTTCCTTTTCTTCTGGTTGAAGTTTTATTGCTTCCTTAGTTTCCCAATTGTTGATTTGAATCCTGGCTTCCTTCCCTTCTTGGTTGGTTTCCAGTGGATTTTTCTGTATTTTACTTAATACTGCCTTCATTTCTTCCCTCATGTGTTTGCCGTACTTAATAGTTTTTCTGAGCATCCTTATCACCAGTGTTTTGAACTCTGCATCTGATAGGTTGGCTATCTCCTTTTGGCTTAGTTCTTTTTCTGGGTTTTTGATTTGTTCTTTCATGTGGGCCATATTTCTTTGTCTCCTCAGTCTTATAATCTGTCTGTGTTTGCTTCTGTGTATTAGGTAGAGCTGCAGCACCTGTTATGTTTTAAGTGGTGGAGCCTTAGATATTCATCAGTGTGGGGCCACCCTTTTCACTGCTCTGTGGTGCTGTATTGCTGTATGTAGGGGAGGAATCAGAGAGGGAACAATGCTGCTTGTTTGGCACCCACCCCTTTTCTAGTCACTACACTTTCTTTCCAGATGTGACTGGTGGCCCTGTTGCCCTGGTGAGGGTTCCCAGAGTGGTTCAGTTTATGTATTTCTAGGACCATGGGGGCCCTCTAAAATTCTCTTGAGAAAGGGGCAGTTTCTTATGCTGTCCCAACCCCCAGCAGTGGAACCATAAGCTTCACAGTGTAGCCCAGGGCTGGCATCACTCCTGAGGTGTCCCTCTCAGCTTTTGTCTGCCACAAATAATGTAGGACCTGTTATTCCACCTGCTGCAGCCACTGCTTTGCAACTGACACCTTGCTGCCACCACATCATGTCCTTTCCACCCTGGCTCCCCATACCCACCCTTACTACCTGTTTGGATGAATATAACCTCTTTAGATTTTTTTGTTGTCAGATTTCCATACACTTCAATTTTCTGGTAGTTCTAGTTGATTTTTGTTTTGAGGTAGTTGTAATCCTTATGGTTGTGCAAGGAGGTGAAACATGTCTACCTATGCTTTCATTTTGACTGGATGAATGATCAATTTTGAATTTATTCATGTGTGTGGTATAAGAAGATGGTCTAGTTTCATTTTTCTGCATGTATCTGTTCAATTTTTCCACACCATTTATTATTATCTTTAGCCCATTGTATATGATTGTTTCCTCTGTCAAATATTAATTAAGTATAGTCCTGGCTGATGTGGTTCAATAGATTGAGCATTGGCCTATGAACCAAGAGGTCACTGGTTTGGTTCCCAGTCAGGGCACATGCCTGGGTTGCAGGCCAGGTCCCCTAATGGAGGCATGTAAGAGACAACTGAGAGCTGTATCTCTTGTGAACTGAATGAAGTTTCTCTCCCTCTGTTTCTCCTTCCATTCCTCTCTTTCTAAAATAGATAAATAAAATATTTTGAAGATATATTAATTAACTATAAAGGTGTGGGTTTATTTCTGGGATATCTGTTCCATTCCATTGATCTATGTGTCTGTTTTTATGCCAGTACCATGCTGTTTTTGCTTACTATGGCCTTATACTGTAGTTTGATATTCGGTAGCATGATTCTTCCTACTTTGTTCTTTCTCAGGATCAGTGTTGCTGTGCGAGGCCTTTTGTGGTTCCATATAAATTTTTGAAACACTTGTTCTAGTTCTGTGAAATACATCGTTGTAATCTTGATAGGAAATGTGTTGAATTTATAGATTGCTTTGGGTAGTATAGACACTTGGATGATGTTAATTCTTCCCAGCCATGAACAAGGTGTGTGCTTCCTCTTATTTGTATTGTTTTCTATTTCTCCTTCAGAGTCTTATAATTTTCTGTGTACAGGTCTTTTACATCCTTAGTTAGGTTATTCTAAGGTATTTTATTATTTTTTGTAGCAATTGTGAGTGGGATTATTTTCTTGATTTCCCCTTCTGTTAGTTTGTTTCTGTCATATAAAAATGCAAATGATTTGTGGGTATTAATTTTGTATCCTGCTACTTAGCTGAATTCATTTATCAATAGTAGTTGTTGGTGGAATTGTTGGGGTTTTCTATGTACATTATTATGTCATCTGCAAATAATGACAGTTTTACTTTCTCCATTCCATTTTGGATGCTTTTTACTTCTTCTTGTATAATTGCTATGGCCAAGAGTTCCAGTGCTATGTTGAAAAAGAGAGGTCAGAGTGGACATCCTTGTCTTATTCTTGGTTTTAGGGGCAACACTTATAGTATTTGCCTGTTGAATATGATGCTGCAAGTGGTTTTGTCATATATAGCCTTAATTAAGTTTAGGTATGTTCTCTCTAATCCCACTTTGTTAAGAGATTTTATCATAAATGGTGCTGAATTTTATTAAATTTTTTTCATCTATTGATATGATTATGGATATTTTATCCTTTATTTTGTTTATGTGGCATATCACATTTATTAATTTACAAATGTTGTACCAACCTTGCATTCCCCAAAGAAATCTAACTCAATCATGATGTATGACACTTTTTATGCATTGTTGTATTCAGTTCGCTAATATTTTGTTGATGATTTTATTTAAAAATTTTTTTATTTATTGTTTTCAGAGAGAGGAGAAAGTAGAGAGAGAGAGAGAGAGAGAGAGAGAGAGAGAGAGAGAGAGAGAGATATGTCAGTGTAGGTTGCCTTTCACCTGCCTCCAGCTACGGACCTGGCTGGAGACCTGGCTTGCAACCTGGTTATGTGCCCTGGCTGGGGAATCAAACCAGTGACCTTTACATTCACAGGCCAGCACCAATTCACTGAGCCATCAGCCAGGGCTTTGTTGATCATTTTAGCATTTATGTTCATCAGGGATATTGGCCTATAATTTTCTTTTCTTTTTTATTGTTGTTATATTACATTCATCTCATTTTCCCCCTCTACACTCTCTTTCCCCACCCTCCTTATCCTGTCCCCAACAGTCAATTCCACGTGTTGTGTCCATGGGTCATCAATACTAGCTCCTTGACTAAACAGTTTCCCTTCCTTGCCTCCTTCCCCACCACCCCCAGTCCCACTCCTCCACACACTGAAAGTATGTTCCCTGTATTTATGTCTTTGGTTCTGTTTTGTTTGCTTGTTTTTTTGTTCATTAGTCTCCTCTGTTAAGTGAGAACATGTAATACTTAATTTTTGCTGCCTGGCTTGTCTCACTAAGCATGATTCTCTCCAGTTCCATCCATGCTATCACAAATTGTAGTATCACAAATCTCTCTTTCCTTCTGCTGCATAGAACTCAATTGCGTAACTGTACCAAAGTTTTTTGATCCACTCATCCACTGAAGGGCACCTAGGTTGCTTCTAGCACTTGGCTGTTGTAAATAGCACTGCTATGAACATAGGGTTGCATAGGTTCTGCTGAAAGGGTGTTTCAGGATTATTTGGGCATAATTCTAGCAGTGGAATCACTGGGTCATAAGGTAGTTTTATGCTTACTTTTTTGAGGAAATTCCATACTGTCTTCCATAGTGGCTGCACCAGTCTGCATTGCCATCTGCAATGCACCATGGTTCCCTTTTTTTCACATCCTTGCTAGCACTTGTTTGTTGATTTGTTGAAGATGGCCATTCTGACAGGTGTGAGTTTTAATTTTCACCTCTCTGATGGCTAGTGATGTTGAGCATTCTTTCATGTGCCTGTGGGCCTTTTGTATGTCTTCCTTGGAGAAATGTTTGTTCACATCCTTTGATCATTTTTTAATTGCGTAGTTTGCCTCCCTGGTGTTGAGTCATATTAGCTCTTTATATACGTTGGAGATCAAACCCTTGTCTGAGGTGTCATGGCAAATATGTTTTCCCATATGGTTGGCTCCCTTTTCATTTTCTCAATGTTTTCTTTCACTGAACAGAAAATTTTCATTTTGATGTAGTCCCATTATTTTATTTCTTCCTTTATTTGTCTTGCTTTGGGAGATATTCCAGTGAAAATTTTGCTGCAATTTTTTTTTTTTTTTTTTGCTTATGTTTTCCTCTAGGACTTTTATGGTGGCACTGCTTATGTTTAAGTCTTCTATCCATCTTGAGTTTACTCTGGTGGATGGTGTAAGTTGGTGGTTTAGTTTCTTTCTTTCTTTCTTTCTTTTTTTGCATTTGCCTAACTAGTTCTCTCCCAACACCACTTGTTGAAAAGGTTATTTGCACTCCATTTTATGTTCCTTCCCCCTTTATTGAATACAAGTTACCCATAGAGTTCTGCGTTTATTTCTGGGCTCTCTATTCTGTTCCATTGATCTGTTTGTCTGTTCTTGTGCCAGTTCCAGACTGTTTTGGTTACTATGGCTTTGTAATATAGCTTGATATCTAGTATTGTGATTCTTCCTACTTTGTTCTTCTTTCTCAGGATTGCTGTAGCTATTCAGGGTCATTTTTGACTCCATATAAATTTAAGTGTTTGTTCTAATTCTGTGACATATGATAGTATTTTCATAGGGATTGCATTGAATCTGCTGATGGCTTTGGGAGGTATGGATATTTTAAGGATGTTAATTCTTCACAACCCTGAACATGGTATGTGCTTCCATTTATTTGTATCTTCCTTAATATCTTTTTAAAGTGTTCCATAGTTTTCTGAGTACAAGTTCTTTATTTCCTGGGTTAAGTGTATTCTTAAGTACTTGATTTTTCTTGTTGCTATGGTAATTGGGATTTGTTTTCTAGCTTCTATCTCCGATGTTTCATTGTTGGTGTATAAAAATGCCTTTGCTTTCTGAATATTGATGTTGTATTCATCTTTTTGCCAAATTCAGTTATTAGATGGAGTAGTATTTTAGAGGAGTCTATAGAGTTTTCTATGTACACTATCATGTCATTTGCAAACAATGACAGTTTTATGTCCTCTTTTCCAATTTCGATGACGTTGATTCCTTTTTCTTATCTGACTGCTGTGACTATAACTTTTAAGACTATGTTGAATAGAAGTGGAGAGAGTGGACACCCTTGCCTTGTTCCTGATCTTAAGGGAAAGGCTTACACTTTTGTTAAGAATTATGTTAGCTTCAGGTTTCTCATATATGGTCTTTATTATGTTGAGATATGCTCCCTCTATTCCCATCTTGCTGAAGGTTTTTATCATAAAAGGGTGCTGTACTTTGTCAAATACTTTTTCAGTATCTATTGATATAATCATATGGTTTTTGTCTTTCAGTTTGTTTATGTGGTGTTTTACATTTATTGATTTGCAATTATTGAACCATCCTTGCATCCCTGGGATGAATTCTACTTGGCTATGGTGTACACTTTTTTTATGTAATTTTATTGTTGTTGTATTACATCCATCCCCTTTTTTGCTCCCCTCTGTTCCCCTCCCCACCCACCCATTCCCCCCAAAGTCAATCCCACCTGTTGTCCATGTCCATGGTTCCTTTATACTAGGTTCTTGTCTAAGCTGCTCCCCTTCTTTGCCTCTGCCTCCCCCCTCCCCGCAACCCCATTCCCCCTGACCACTGAAGGCCTATTCCTTGTATTCATATACTTGGTTCTGTTTTGCTTGTTGTTAGTTTTGCTCATTATTGTCCCGTAATGGGTGAAATCATATGATATTTGTCCTTCACTGACTGGCTTATTTCACTAAGCATAATACTCTCCAGTTCCATCCATGTTGTTGCAAAGGGTAAGAGTTCCTTCTTTCTTTCTGCTGTGTAGTATTCCATTGCGTAAATGTACCAAAGTTTTTTGATCCAATCATCCACTGATGGGTGTTTAGGCTGTTTCCAGCACTTGGCTATTGTAAAAAGTACTTCTATGAACATAGGGGTACTTAGATTCTTATGAATTGGTATTTCAGGATTCTTTGGGTATAGTCCTAGTAGTGGAACTGCTGGATCAAAAGGCAGTTCCATTTGTAGTTTTTTAAGGAAACTCCATACTGTTTTCCATAGTGGCTGCACCAGCCTGCATTCCTACCAACAGTACAACAGGGTTCCCTTTGCCCCACATCCTCACGAACACTTGTTGTTTGTTGAATTGTTGATGATTGCCATTCTGACAGTGGTGAGGTAGTAGCTTTTTTTCAATTTAATTTTATGGTTGTTATATTACATCCATCCTCTTTTTGCTCCCCTCTGTCCTCTTCCAAACCCACCCAATCCCAGCCAAAGTCTATCCCACCTGTTGTGCATGTCCATGCTTCCTTTATACTAGGTTCTTGTCAAAACTGCTCCCTTTCTTGCCTTTTCCTCCCCCTTTACTCAACCCTCAACACTGAAGGCCTATTCCCTGTATTCATATATCTGGTTCTGTTTTGCTTGTTATTATTTTTGTTCATTATTGTCCTGTAATAGGTGAGATCATGTGGTATTTGTCCTTCACTGACTGGCTTATTTCACTAAGCATAATATTTTCTAGTTCCATCCACGTTGTCGCAAAGGTTAGGAGTTCCTTCTTTCTTTCTGTTGTGTAGTATTCCATTGTGTAAATGTACCAAAGTTTTTTGATCCAATCATCCACTGATGGGCACTTAGACTGTTTCCAGTACTTGGCTATTATAAATAGTGCTGCTATGAACATAGGGGTACTTAGGTTCTTATGAATTGGTGGTTCAGGATTCTTTGGGTATAGTCCAAGTAGTGGAATTGCTGGATCAAAAGTTTTTGAGGAAACTCCATACTGTTTTTACACAGTGGTTGCACCAGCAAGCATTTCCACCAACAGTGCACAAGGGTTCACTTTGCCCCACATCCTCGCCAACACTTGTTGTTTGTTGATTTGTTGATGATTTCCATTCTGACAGGTGCAAGGTGGTATCTTACTGTGGTTTTAATTTGCATCTCTCTGATGACCAGTGATGTTGAGCATTCTTTCATATGCCTCTGGGCCCTTTGTATGTCTTCCTCAGTGAGTTGTCTGTTCAATTCTTGCCTGTTTTTGAATTGGACTATCTGTCACCCTGGTGTTGAGTCACATTAGTTCTTTATATATTTTGGATATCAAACCCTTGTCTGAGTTATCATTGGCAATTATGTTTTCCCATACATTTGGTTCCCTTTAAATTTTGCTGGTGTTTTCATTAGCTGAATAGAAACTTTTCAATTTGATATAATCCCATTTGTTGATTTGCTTTTTATTTCCTTTGCCCTTGGTGAAGTATCAGTAAACATATTTCTGTGTAGGGTATAAAAATGTTTACTGCTTATATTTTTCTCCAGGGCCTTTATGGTGGCACTGCTTATGTTTAAATCCTTTATCCATCCTGAGTTTATTCTGCTGTACGGTGTAAGTTGGTGGTCTAGTTTTATCTTTTTTGCATGTTTCTGTCCAGTTCTTTCAACACCATTTGTTGAAGAGACTGTTTTTACTCCATTTTATGTTCCTTCTCCCTTTGTTGAATATTAATTTACTATAGAATCTTGGGTCTATTTCTGGGCTCTCTATTCTGTTCCATTGATCTATATATCTATTCTTATGCCAGTACTAGATAGTTTTGATGAAATTAGCCTTGTAATATTGTTTGATGTCCGGTATTGTGATTCCTCCTACCTTGTTCTTCTTTCTCAAGATTGCTGTGGCTATTCATGGGCATTTTTGGCTCCATATAAATTTTTGAAGTATTTTTTCTATTTCTGTGAAGTCTGTCATTGGTATTTTAATTGGGATTGCATTGAATCTAGAGATTGATTTGGGTAGTACAGAAATTTTAATGATGTTAATTCTTCCTATCCATGAACTTGGTATATGCTCCCATTTATTTGTATCTTCCTTGATTTCCTTCATCAATGTTCTGTAGTTTTCTGGGTACAGGTCTTTTACCTCCTTAGTTGACTTTATTCCTAGGTATTTTATTTTTCTTCTTGCTATAGTAAATGGGATTTTTTTCTTGCTTCTATTTCTGATGTTTCATTATTGGTATACAAAAACGCTTTTGATTTCTGGATATTGACTTTATATCCAGCTATTTTTAAAATTTGCTTATTAGATCAAGTAAGTTTTTGGTGGAGCCTATCGGGTTTTGTACATACACTATCATATCATCTGCAAATAATGACAGTTTGACTTCCTCCTTTCCAATTTGGATACCTTTGATTCCTTTTTCTTCCCTGATGGCTATGGCTAGAACTTCGAAGGCGATGTTGAATGGAAGTGGAGAAAGTGGACAGCCTTGTCTTGTTCCTGATCTTAGAGGGAAAGCTTTTAGTTTTTGCCAATTAAGTATGATGTTGGCTTCAGGTTTCTCACATATGGCCTTTATGATATTGAGGTATGCTCCATTTTTCCCATTTTGCTGAGGATTTTTATCATAAATGGTTGCTGTACTTTATCAAATGCTTTTCCAGCAACTATTGATACGATCATATGGTTTTTGTCTTTCAATTTGTTGATGTGGTATATTACATTTATTGATTTATGAATGTTATGCCATCCTTGATCCCTGGGATGAAACCCACTTGATCATGGTGTATGATCTTTTTAATGTACTGCTGAATCCAGTTGGCCACTCTTTTGTTGAGAATCTTAGCATCTATGTTCATCAGAGATATTCGCCTATAGTTTTCTTTCTTAGTTGTGTGTTGTCCTGGTTTTGGGATTAGAATAACCTTGGCCTCAAAGAAAGAGTTTGGGAGTCTTCCCTCTTCATTTATTTTTTGGCATCGGTTGAGAAGGATAGGAGTTAGTTCTTTAAATGTTTGGTAAAATTCACCTGTGTATCCATACAGTCCAGGGCTCCTGTGCTTTGGGAGATTTTGAATTACTTCTTCAATTTCACTGGTTGTTATTAGCCTATTCAGGCTTTCTGCTTCTTCTGCGTTCAGTTTTGGTAGATTATACATTTCCAGAAATGTGTCCATTTAACCCATGTTGTCATATTTTTGTCATAGTGTTGTTTGTAATAACTCTTTACAATATTTTGTATTTCTGAAGTATCAGTTGTGATTCCTCCTCTTTCAGTTCTGATTCTGTTTATTTGGGTCCTCTCTCTCTTTTTCTTGATGAGTCTGGATAAGGGCTTGTCAATTTTGTTTATTTTTTCAAAGAACCAGCTCCTGGACCTGTTGATTTTCCGAATTGTAGTTTGAATCTCTGAGTTATTTAGTTCAGCTCTGATCTTGATGATTTCCTTCCTTCTACTTGCTCTGGGCTTTGTTTGTTGTTGCTCCTCTAGTTCTTGCAGCTTTATCGTTAGGTTATTTTTATAAACTTCTTGTGGCCTCTTTAGGAAGGCCTGTAGTACTATAAATTTCCCTCTGATGACTGCCTTTGCTCTGTTCCATAGGTTTTGGGCTGTTGTGTGTTCATTGTTATTTGTTTCCATGAACGTTTTTATTTCATCTTTTATCTCATTGTTAACCCATTCATTACTTAAAAGTATGTTATTCAGTCTCCATGAGTTAGAGTATTTTTTGTTTCTTTCCCTTTGAGATTGGTTTCTAGTTTCAAGCCATTGTCATCTGAGAAGAAGCTTGGTATGATTTCAATTTTCCTGTATTTGTGGAGGCTTGTCTTGTGACCTACCATGTGGCCTATCTTAGAGAATGATTCATGTGCATTTGAGAAGAATGTGTATTTTTCTTCTTCAGGGTAAAAGACTCTGTGTACATCAGTTAGTTCCATTTCCTCTAGAGTGTTGTTCAATGCCACAACATCTTTGGTGACTTTTTGTTTGGAAGATCTGTCCATTGTTGATAATGGGGTATAAAAATCCCTTACTATTAGTGTGTCGCTGTCTATGTCCTTCTTGATGTCCTCCAATATTTTCCATATATATTTGCATCTTCCTAAGTTGGGTGCATATATATTCATAAGGGTCATGTCTTCTTGATGGATTGTTCCCTTAAGTGTTATGAAATGTCCTTCTTTGTCTTTTTTCATGTCCTTCATTGTGAAATCTCTTTTGTCTGATAAAAGTATTGCTACCCCAGCCTTTTTTTCATGTGCATTTGCTTGATATATATTTTTCCATCCCTTCTCTTTCAGTCTGTGATGATCTTTTGTTCTGATGTGGGTCTCTTGCAGACAGCATACATGTGGGTCATGTTTTCTTATCCACTGAACCACCCTATGTCTCTTTATTGGGGCATTTAATCTATTTATGTTTAAGTTATTATTGAGAGGTACTTCTTCATCAACATTTTCCCCTCTTTATTCCTGTATTCCTCTTTGTCTCTTTGTTTCTTCATCTTTTTATTTTATTTTATGTTATTTTTATTTTTTATATATTTTATCTTTTTAAAGTAGGCCTTTTAGCATCTCTTGCAGGGCTGGTTTGGTGGAAGTGTATTCTTTTAGCCTTATTTTGTCTGGGAAATTCCTTATTTCTCCTTCCATTTAGAACGAGAGCTTTGCTGGATGGCATATTCTTGGTTTCAGGCCTTTGCTTTTCATTACTTAGAGTATTTTTTGCCATTCCCTTCTGGTTTGTATTGTTTATGTTGAGAAACCATTTGATAACCTTATTGGAACTCCCTTATATGTTATTTGCTGTTTCTCTCTTGATGCTTTTAGAATTCTCTCTTTGTCTTTGCAGTTTGCCATTTTAATTATGATGTGTCTTGGAGTAGGCCTGTTTGGGTTCATCTTCATTGGGACCCTCTGTGCTTCCTGAACTTGAGTAACCCTTTCTCTCATCATTTTAGGGAAGTTTTCTTTCATTACTTTTTCAAACAGGTTTTCTATCCCTTGCTTCTCCTCTCCTTCTGGTGTCTCTATGATACAAATATTGTTGTATTTGATGTTGTCCTGTATCTCTTTTAAAACCCCTTCATTCTTTTTCTGTCTTTTTTCATTTTGTTGCAGTGTCTGGTTATTATTATTATTTTTTTCACTGTTGTCCTCTAATTCACTTATCCGGTCCTGTGCTTCCTCTAATCTGCTTTGAATTCCTTCTATTGTGTTCTTCCATTCTGAGATTGTGTTCTTCATTTCCTCCTGGTTCTTACTGATGGTTTCTATGTCCTTTTTGCATGCTGGTGTAATTTTCAGTAAGTTCCTTACAGTTGCCCTAAAGTTCTTTATAGTTTTCTTTGTGTCCTGTGAGCTCATGGAGCTTTCTTATAATGATTTCTTTGACTTCTATGTCTGATAACTTGCTTGTTTCTATTTCATTTCTCAGTCTGTCTGGTGATTATTTCTTTCCTTTTGGTGATGGACTGTTTCTTTTTCTCCCCATTTTTGGTGTCTGTTGTTGCTTGTTTTTCTTTCTTGGATTAATCTGCTTTGAATCCCTGCCTTCTTAGGGGATTCGTGGGGCTCACTGGTGTAGTCTCCCAGATTTCCTCAATTTGTTGCTTTTGAGGTGCCCTTTATGTTATTAACTTGGGCTATCTGGTTGTATTTTGGATTTGTTTTATGTGTTGCTCTTTTCACTCCAGCTGGCTGATTGAGAGACACTCCTTTTATCATGTCTCATGTACTGTTAATGAGCTGCTCCTAAAACAGAACCACCAGTCCAGGCAAAATAACCACACCTTCAAAGATATATCACTCTTTTAGCCCCCATTTTGATTGTATATGAACCTAGCTAAATACCCATACCCTCCAAGGTAACCCTCACACTTAATCACACCCTCAGCTGCAAGTGAGCCAGTCTTAATAAGGATGTAGATATGATAAGACTGTTATAAGAGGGGAAAATGATTAAGTTGACTAAAGTATAGATAATTTTGAAGGGTGCAAAGGGGTAGGAAAGATAGTGGGAATGTGACAGGGAAAGCAACTTTACCTCTTATATAGAAATGAAGTTGGGGAAAATCAGAATGCCTCAAGTGTGAGTGAACAGTATAAGCATATATATATAGTTCCTAAATCTACCTCCCTGTCCACCCTCAATGAGCACTGGTTGGTCAAGGTGGAACAAGGACCAGTGTGTTTTCTGGCAGAAGAAAGAATGTGTAGGCCCTAGTAGCACACCAACAAAAAAAGTTTTAATAGTCTGGGAAGGGGAAGCATACTTAGATTGAGGACTGGAAATGAGTTGTAGCAGGAGAGTAGTAGACTTTAAAACCAGAGTAGGCCCTGGCTGGTGTGGCTAAGTGGATTGAGCACTGGCCTATGAACCCAAGTGTGGCTGGTTTGATTCCCAGTCAGGGCACATAACCAGGTTGTAAGCCAGGTCTCCAGCCAAGTCCATAGCTGGAGGCAGGTGAAAGGCAACCATACATTGATGTTTCTCTCCCTTTCTTCCTCCCTCCATTCGCTCTCCCTAAAAATAATGAAAATAATCTTAAAAAATAACTAAATAAAACCAGGGTAGGAAGAGGATCTTGGGTAGTTAAATGAATTGAGAGAAGGGAGGAGTGAAAATATGGGATTTGGGATACAGTATGATTTATCACTATTTACTTAAAATGCACTAATTGTGAGGGTTGGAAGTAACTTTTGAAAAGGCTATGTTAGGGATTAATAGTTCATGTAGCTCTTGGTGAAACTCAGGTGCTCTCGGTTAGCAGGGATCCATTTCCTGAGTCTGCCTCTTTTCCTTGATCAAGTCTTTGTGGTCTACAGTCAGGCTGCGGGCCTTGGAGTGGCAGGGCCTTTGGCTATCACAATCAGGCCTTGTTCTGAGTGCCACGCCTCCTGGTAGGCTGAGCCTCCAGTAACCTAGCTTGGTTTCAGCACTGCTGGCATTTTGGGGCCATCCCTTTGCTCGCTGGTTCTGTGTGGAGAATGCTCCAATTTGCAGGGACTTGCAGAAGTCTCCTGTTCCCCACCCTATCCTCCAGCTGCTCTGGCACTTGAGAAGGCTGTCAGCACTGCCCTCTACTCTGTCACCATCTTTCCTTCCTAATTTTCTTTCTTAGTAGTATCTTTATTTGGTTTTGGAAATTAGAATAATGCTGGCTTCGTAACATGAGTTTAGAAGCCTTCCTTCCTCTTGAATTTTAGCAAATAGTTTGCAAAGGAGTGATATCAGTTTTTCTCAGAGTGTTTCATTAAATTCATCTGTGAAGCCTTTTGGTCCAGAGCTTTTTGTTTATTAGGAATTTTGTAAATTACTGCTTCAATTTCACTAGTTGTAATCTGTCTATTCAGATTCTCTGAGTCTTCTTGATTAAATTTTGGATGGTTGTTTCTCAGCATTTACCCACTTCATCCAGGTTGCCTAGTTTCTTAGTATATGGTAGTTCATAATAGTTTCTTACAATCCTTTGTATTTCTTTGGTGTCAGTTATTTCTCTTCTTTTTTTTTTTTTTTAAATTTTATTGTTGTTGCATTACATCCATCCCTTTTTTGCTCCCCTCTGTCCCCCTCCCCACCCACCCTTTCCCCCCAAAGTCAATCCCACCTGTTGTCCATGTCCATGGTTCCTTTATACTAGGTTCTTGTCTAAGCTGCTCCCCTTTTTTGCCTCTGCCTCCCCCCTCCCCCCAACCCCTTTTCCCCTGACCACTGAAGGCCTATTCCTTGTATTCATACACTTGGTTCTGTTTTGCTTGTTGTTAGTTTTGCTCATTATTGTCCCGTAATGGGTGAGAACATATGATACCTGTCCTTCACTGACTGGCTTATTTCACTAAGCATAATATTCTCCAGTTCCATCCATGTTGTTGCAAAGGGTACAAGTTCCTTCTTTCTTTATGCCATATAGAATT
>PVIW01017155.1:0-14772 GCA_004026585.1 Noctilio leporinus
CTATACCCAAAGAATCCTGAAACACCAATTCATAAGAACCTATGTACACCTATGTTCATAGCAGCACTATTTACAATAGCCAAGTGCTGGAAACAGCCTAAGTGCCCATCAGTGGATGATTGGATCAAAAAACTTTGGTACATTTACACAATGGAATTCTATATAGCAGAAAGAAAGAAGGAACTTGTACCCTTTGCAATAACATGGATGGAACTGGAGAGTATTATGCTTAGTGAAATAAGCCAGTCAGTGAAGGACAGATATCATATGATCTCACCCATTATGGGACAATAATGAACAAAACTAACAACAAGCGAAACAGAACCAAATATATGAATACAGTGAATAGGCCTTCAGTGGTCAGGGGGAAAGAGGGTAGGGGGAGGGGGGAGGCAGAGGCAAGAAAGGGGAGCAGTTTAGACAAGAACCTAGTATGAAGAAACCATGGACATGGACAACAGGTGGGATTGACTTTGGGGGGAATGGGTGGGTGGGGATGGGGACAGAGGGGAGCAAAAAGGGGATGGATGTAATACAACAATAAAATTAAAAAAAAAAAAGAGAGAGAGAGAAATACCAGACTCAAAAGACTACACAATGTATGATTTTATTTATATGATACTCTGGAGAAGAAAAAGATTAAAATGATGAGAAACACATTGTTTCCTGAACCACCTCCCAAAATTCAGGTTTGTGTACCCGTTGTGTCAGCAGCTGGGTGCAACTTTGTTAAAACAAGTTCAGATTCTCAGGACCGTGAAGTTAATCTCCTCTTGCTTAACAAGGAGACCACTTCATCCTCTTAAAATTAAATTGTGAGACCAAGGAGTGCTGAGCAGGAAGTGAACAGTTAGCATTACATGTGCAAGTGTACAGGGTGTGTGTGATAAATTGGCAAAATTTTGGTAAAATAACATACCATAAAAGTTGTATTTTGAAATAAATTTTATTATATGTAAATACATAAACACGGTCATTATTTTGAAAATCATTCAAAGATTCTCCATTTGCTGCAATAATAGACTCAATTTGACTTCAGAATCTTGAGCACATTTTCATTAACATCTTTATCCATGGACATCATAATGTTTTCAGTCTTAGCTTTAACAGTCTCTTTACTAGAATGAGGTTGTTTATTAACTTCTCTCACAAATGCTGCATACATAATAGTCTAAAGGATTTGGATCTGGTGAACTAGGCAGCCAGATTTGCTTTGACCAGAATTCAGGAACATTGACACTGAGACATTCTTGGACCTTTTTGGTGTTATATGCTGGCGCACCATCTTGTTGGAAGATAAAATGTTCACTTGTGACTTGTTTCATCCACGGTACAACTACTTCTCTCAAAACATCAAGGTAAACATCAGCAGTCACCTTCAAGCCCTGTGGAAACAAATGTGGGTGGGGTCATGATACATCATTCATTGCTGACAACACCTAACATCATCACTGTGGCAGGAAATTTCGTTTTCATGACAGCTGGGACTTCCTTAAGATTCTCACAGAGCCACCTGTTGTTTATTCTGTTGACTGTTTGGTCCTGCTGGAACTTCTTTTCCTGGGAGAAGAAAGTCAGAGGGTTTTTTTCTTTGGGATTTTCCAATTTTGTTAGCAGTGTCCTTGCTTTTTCAAAGTGCCTTTCCTTTGTGTGTTCTATCATAGATTGGCCTCTTCTAAGAACATATGATTTGTATCTGATATATTCAGCAATAATCTCCCAAACCGTTGCATCCAACATCTGCAGTTCTCTTGCTATGGAGTGCATTGACTTTCCTGGATCTTCATTGACTTTCTTGGATCTTCATTGATGATTTGGGTTCTGTTTACAGTATCTGAACTTGTGCAATCCTTGCATATCATATGTCTTTTCCTTGCTGCTGTGGTGACATCAGGATCAGCATCATACACCTTCTTTATGTTATAAACTGTATGTAAAGGGATGTTATTGAAGTCCACAATTTCCTTAGCATTTTGCCCTGAATGCAGTCCAGAAATTATGGTTGCTCTAACATCGTATTCCTTCGACATGATGATTGCTTTCAGAATTTAATACTTTATATCTGAAACTATGATGTTAAATCATAATCTTAGGAACATAGTTTTTCTTTTTTTCTTTCTTAAAGATTTTATTTCATTATTTTTAGAAAGAGGGGAAGGAAGAGAGGCAGAGAGGGAGAGAAACATCAATGTATGGTTGCCTTTCACCTGCCTCCAGCCACAGACCTGACTGGAGACCTGGTTTGCAACCTGGTTATGTGCCCTGGCTGGGGAATCGAACCTGCGACCTTTGGGTTCGCAGGCCGGCGCCTTAACCACCGTGCTACCAGCCAGGGCAGGAACATAGTTTTTGAAAATTAACAAGCAAGTGAAATAAGGAGATGCAAAGTTACTGCTAATGTATCGTGCGTACCCTCCGTAGAAGTCTGATCAAAGTCTTAATAGTTTTGTGCTTGACTAACTGCATTTTTCTATTTTATTAATAGATGATTTTATTTATTTACTTTTAGAGAAGGAGAAGTGGAGGAAGAAAGAGAGGTAGAGAAACATCCAGATCAGTTGTCTTTCTCATACTCCCTGATTGGAGACAGAACCCACAACTCAGGCATGTGCCCAATCAGTAATCGAACTAGCAACCTTTTGCTTTGTGGGACAATGTCCAACCTGTTGAGCCACATCGGTCAGAGCAACCTAACATACTTTGTTTTTCCTTTTAAAGGTTTTATTTATTTTTAGAGAGAAGGGAAGGGAGGGAGAGAAACATTGATGTGTGAGAGAAACCTTGCTCGTTTGCCTCCCACCCATGGCCGACCAGGACCAGATCACAACCCAGGCTTGTGCCCTGACCTAAATCATACCAGTGACCTTTTTGGTTTGCAGGAAGCCCCCTGCGTTACACCAATCAGGGCTAACATACTTTCTTAATGTTTGAATATAAGCTATGTGGCAACCAAAGCAATGAAAACATTTAGTTAAAGCCCATTAACTATATTTCTAGTCTCTTTGATTTGATACCTATGTGTGTTTATTGTTGACTGTCAGTTTCAAGATGAGAGGTTGCCAGGGCTAAGAGTAGTGTAACTTAACCTCTTGGGGTTCTTCGGTTTTAATGGGCCCATTTTGCCTGCCACCAGGAAACACTTAACAGAATTTGGTGAAAAGGAAAGATATTTTGTTTATTTAAAGGTTATACAAATTTAGATTAAAGGTACAATTCTGCTGTTAATTCCTGCTCTCTTTAAAAACACCCAAAATATGCAGTCCTGCCAGATCAGGCCAGTTTTAGAATAGACAAGAAAGAAGTACCATCTTTCAGAAACACAAAAGTTCCTAGGTTAGGATTTTTCAGTCGTAATTCAAAGTTCCTGGCAGCTCCTACTGTACTCGATTAGAGGGTCTTGGGCACACTTCCTAACTCTTAACTCTGTATGTACTTTCCTACCTTTGTGCCAACTGTGTCTCCCTTTCCCCATTACCCCCTACCCCAGGTGAGTCCTTTCCTGTTCCTCAAGTTTCATGTTTGTGTGCATGTTGGTCAGGGGGAGAGAAAGCGAGAAAGAGCTTAATGGCTGCCGCCTTATTTTTAAATCCCCTCTGGTGGTTTTTCACATAGTGGGGATGGTAAACAGTTCTCACCACTAACAGAATTTTACGCAGCTATAAGCCTTTTCTTCACTGTCTGGTGGTTAAAACCCCTCCTATTTTCTTGGCACATAAAGGACAAAGACAAAGGCTAGCCACCGAGCTTTGCCCCACTCCTCATTTCCAAAATGCAGAGTGGGGGATTTTGGCTTTCTTTCGCTTTGTAACAGGAGTGGTAGAGGATTGCTGACAGAGTACCAGTATGAAGGCATATGTGGGGACGATGGAACTGTTCTTTCTCTTGATTGTGCTTGTTCCATAATTTATGCATTCATTAAAACTTAGACTTGTACACCAAAACGTATTTTAATGCATGAAACTTTAAAAATAAAGAGTATGAGAAGACAGGCCACACACTGGGAAAAAATGTTTGAAGAGGATATATCTGATAAAGGGCTATTATAAAAAATTTACAAAGAACTCTTTAAACCTTTAATAATAAGAAACTAAAAAACTTGATTAGAAAGTGGGCATAAGTTCTGAACGGGCATATTACCAAAGAAGATGCACATATGTTAAATGAGCATATGAAAAAATGCTCAAACCCCATGCCATTACACACCTATTAGGATGTCTGAAATCCCAAACACTGACTACACCTACTATTGGTGAGGATGTGGAACAATAAGCACTCCCATTCATTGCTGGTGGGAATGTAGGACAGTGCAGTCACTTTGGTCAGTTCTTCAGTTTCCTACAAAACTAAGCGTACTTTTACCAGATGATTCAGCAGTCATGCTTGGCATTTACCCAAATAAACTGAAAATATGTCCATACAAAAACCTGCACATGAATGTGATAGGAGATGTATTCATAGTTGCCAAAACGTAGAAGCAACCAAGAAGTGCTTCTCTAAGTGAATGGATAAACAGTTGAGGGAATGGAATCATGTCTAGCACTAAAAAGAAATGAGTTACTGAATCAAAGAAAAGAGCTGGAAGGACCTTAAATATACTATATGACCAAGTGGAAAAAAATCAGTGTGAATGTATTTGTCAGAACCTGTAGAATGTACACTACCAAGAACCCTCATGTAAACTATGGGCTTTTGGGATGATGAGGCATCAGTGTTGATACACTGTTATTAAATAGTGCTTGTTTAGTAAAATGTATACACACAAAAACAAATGTAGCAGTCTGATACTGGATGTTGGGGAGGTGTGTGTGTGTGTGTGTGTGTGTGTGTACTTTATAACTTTTGCAATGGACATAAAAGTTTATATGAAAAATTGAAAAAAATGACAAGCTGTGGCATTCACACTTGAGTATACAGTAAATATTTCAATGTAGGTAGACTTGCTTCAAGAAAAACAAGTTGATTTTTTTTAAAAAATGAGTTTTCAAGCAAAAAGTTGTTTCAGAAAATTTGTATCTGCCACGTGAGACTGAATTTCTCAATAAATAATAGTTTTTTAAAAAATATTTTATTTATTGCTTTTAGAGGGAGAGGGGAAGGGAGAGGGGCAGAGAGGGAGGAAGGCATCAATGTGTGGGTGAAAGGCATCAATGTGTGGTTGCCTTTCACCTGCCTCCAGCTATACACCTGGCTGGAGATCTGGCTTGCAACCTGGTTATGTGTGCCCTGGCTGGGAATCGAACCAGCAACCTTTGGTATTCGCAGGCTGGCGCCTTACCCACTGTGCCACCAACCAGGGCCACAATAATTAATAGTTTTAATGATAGGACTAGAAATGATTTAATAAAAATGATTTTTTGTTTCATAACTAATGTGATAGTTACATATGTGTAATTCGGTGGAACCAATGTTTTCTAAACGGTCAGTACATGGAGTGTTTCAAAGCACCAGATAAACCATTGCTTTTATTTTTTTATTTTTTATTTTGTTAAAGATTTTATTATTTTTAGAGAGGGGGAGGAGAGAGAGGCAGAGAGGGAGAGAAACATCAAACCATTGCTTTTAAATGTGAGAGTTCAAAAAGTATTGATGTGATTTCAGATATCACGTTAATATTTAGTAAGCTTACTTGACAAATTTTCTTGACATATCAAAGAATATCCACATTATTTGAGAAGGCTATTAAAAATATCCTTTCTTTTTCCAAATATATATCTGTATGGGCCCAGATATTTTTCATAAGGTTCATCCCAAGTAATAGGGCAACAGATTGAATACCGAAGCAGAATGAGAATTATTTTTCAATTAAGATAGACATTAAAGAGATTTATACAAATATAAAATACAAAGTCCTTTTTCTCGCTAGTTCTTGTGGAAAGGGAAGGCGTTATAATGAGCTTATCATTAAAAATATTTGCCCTGGCTGGTGGCACAATGGATAAGGTGCCGGCCTGCAAACCCAAAGGTCACTGGTTCGATTCCCAGCCAGGGCACATAACCAGGTTGCAAGCCAGGTCTCCAGCCAGGTCCATAGCTGGAGGCAGGTGAAAGGCAACCAGACAATGATGTTTAAAAAATAAAAAATAATTTTTTATTAACATTTATTTTATGTTGAATTTACTCCTGGGCCATAAGCTTTGTTTCTTCAGTTTCTTCTGGGATGTCTTTTACTTAACTTCCGTGCACAACCCCACCCGCCTTCTGGTTTAGGAATAACCTGCTTTTTTTCAGTAAGGATCATCTCCGTGTAGCAGAGAGAGCTCATGTCATGTGTGGGTTAATCTACTCATGAGCTCTCTTAAATTCTGCGCCATATCTTGGGAGCTTTGTTCATTTGGATGTGCTTGATAATGGGAGAATTTACGCCCAAACTCTTAAATTCAGCATTACTTTGTTCATTTTTAAGCGCAGGCAGCAGAAATTCAGCCCTTACCCTGTGTCCATCCAGCCTCACTGTTTGGCCTGGGTGCACCTCCCAACTCCACCATTGTGATGAAGGAATGGCACACTTTTCTTCTTTAAATTGATGTCCATCAGTTACTTGGTGGGTTTTTGGATATGCATACCCTTGATGACCTAGGCAGTTTCATTGTTCTTAAAGTGAACATAGCTCTGGCTTGTGGCTCAGTGGATAAGGGGCCGGCCTGTGAACCCAGAGGTCCCTGGTTTGATTCTCAGCCAGGGCACGTAACCAGGTTTCAAGCCAGGTCTCCAGCCAGGTCTGTAGCTGGAGGCAGGTGAAAGGCCACCGTACATGGATGTCTCTCTCCCTTTCTTCCTCCCTGCCTACCTTTCTATCTAAAAATAATAAATCTTTAAAAAAAAAAAAAAAGTGAACACAGAAGATACGAACTTCTTGATTTGCATGACTTTGTGGGGTTTTCTAGGTCAAGTGAATTGCAAACCATTTTCAGAGGTCACTTTAGGCTGCTTACAGAAAGAGATGTTTGTTGTTTTAAAATGAATTACTTTGTGTTTTTCTTTATTTCTAATATGACAAGTATCTATGGCTATAAATACCATAGTAAAAAATTTGGGTGAATCTTTTATTTTTTAAGATTTTATTTATCTTAGAGAGAGGGGAAGGGAGGGAGGCAGAGAGGGAAAGAGACATCAATGTATGGTTGCCTTTCACCTGCCTCCAGCTACGGATCTGGCTGGAGATCAGGCTTGCAACCTGGTTATGTGCCCTGGCTGGGAATCAAACCGGTAACTTTTGGGTTCAAAGGCTGGCACCTATCAACTGAGCCACCAGCTATGGCTTGAATCCTCAATTTTTAAGAATAAAGAATAAAAAGTTCAAGAACTTGCTGGTATAAAGAAACTTTCAGAAGTAAGCCACCCAATTACTTAGTCCAGTGATTTTTAAATTTTGCCACACTTCAGTATCATCTGGGAGTTGAAAAAATCTCTTTTGCCCAGTTTATTTCCCATACCATTAATTCAGAATAAAGATGAGGACTTCCAACCCTGGCTTTGGGAACTCCTGGTTTCAGGTTATACTTGAAACTGAATTCCTTATACCCGCTTGGGCAGGGAGTGGGAGGGGTGGAGAGTGGGGGCAGAGGTCATTTTATGCACTTTCCATTTACTGATCTAATTTTTAAAATGCAACATAATTTTATTTACTTTTGCAAAAGTGAGTTCAGTAATCCAGTGAGGATTTGTTTGCCCAGTTTTATTGGTTTAAATAGTTGATAATTTAATGTATAATCAAGTTTTAAAAACATAACATATAAAATAAAACAATGGAAAAATGGCAAAATCCTGTTAAGTTTGTATGCTAATGACCAGAGTTAAAACCCACACTCAGTAGCTTTTATCTCCTTGGGAACAGTTGATGGTTAAAGTTTCTTTTTCCCAGGGTTATACTTTTGAAATACTGAGTTGTTACTTTCTAATTAAGTAGAGAGCCAGAGTTATGGTCATGTGTTTTATAAAAGTCAGCTTTTGAAGCATTTTTGTATACCAATAATGAAACATCAGAAATAGAAGTGAGAAAGCAAATCCCATTTACCATAGCAACAAGAAAAATAAAGTACCTAGGAATAAACTTAACTAAGGAGGTAAAAGACCTGTACTCAGAGAACTACAGAACAATGAAGAAAGAAATCAAGGAAGATACAAATAAATGGAAACGTATACCATGTTCATGAATGGGAAGAATTAACATCATTATAATGTAATCTATAGATTCAGTGCAATCTATAGACTCAATGCAATCCCAATTAAAATACCAATGACAGACTTCACAGAAATAGAAAAAATACTTCAAAAATTTATATGGAGCCAAAAACACCCACGAATAGCCACAGCAATCTTGAGAAAGAAGAACAAGGTAGGAGGAATCACAATACTGGACATCAAACAATACTATAAGGCTACTGTCATCAAAACTGTCTGGTACTGGCCTAAGAATAGACATACAGATCAATGGAACAGAATAGAGAGCCCAGAAATTAACCCAGGACTCTGTGGTCAACTAATATTCAACAAAGGGGAAAGGAACATCAAATGAAGTAAAAACAGTCTCTTCAACAAGTGGTGTAGGGAGAACTGGATAGCAACATGCAAAACTATAAAACTAGACCACCAATTTACACCATACACCAGAATAAACTCAAGATGGATAAAGGACTTAAACATAAGCTGTGCCTCCAAAGAAGTCTTAGAGGAAAACATAGGCAGCAAAATTTTAGATGTCCTACACAGAAATACGTTTACTGATATTTCACCAAGGGCAAAGGAAATAAAAGAACAAATCAATAAATGGGACTATATCTAATTGAAAAGTTTCAGTTACAGAAAACACTAGCAAAATTCAAAGGGAACCAACTGTATGGGAAAACATAATTGCCAATGATACCTCAGACAGGGGTTTGATCTCCAAAATATATAAAGAACTAATAGGACTCAACACATGGAGGCACACAGCCCAATTAACAAATGGGCAAAAGACCTGAACAGACAACTCACTGAGGAAGATATACAAAGAGCCCAGAGGCATATGAAAGAATGCTCAACATCACTAGTCATCAGAGAGATGCAGATTAAAACCACAATAAGATACCACCTCACACCTGTCAGAATGGCAATCATCAACAAATCAAACAAGTGTTGGCGAGGATGTGGGGCCAAGGGAACCCTGGTGCACTGTTGGTGGGAATGCAGGCTGGTGCAGACACTGTGGAAAATGGTATGGAGTTTCCTCAAAAACCTAAAAATGGAATTGCCTTTTGATCCAGTGATTCCACTACTTGGACTATACCCAAAGAATCCTGAAACACCAATTCATAAGAACCTGTGTACCCCTGTGTTCAAAGAAGCACTATTTACAATAACATGTGGTTCAGTTTGTTGGGGGTTGTCCTACAAACCAGAAGGTCACAGGTTCAATTTCTGATCAGGGCACATACCTGGGTTGCAGGTTTGGTCCCCAGTCAGGGTGTGTGCAAGAGGCAACCAGTCTGTGTTTCTTGCCCTGTCTTTCTCTCTCACTTCTCTTCTCTTTAGAATCAAAACAAAACAAAACAAAACAAAAAAAAACAAAACAATGAAATGGGAGCGTATGATATGTAACCTACTCGATAGGTTTGTTGTATATCTTACCACAATCAGGCAAGTTCGTGTGAACTTTTTTAAAAAAGATTTTATTATTTTCAGAGAGAGGGGAAGGGAGAGAATCAGAGAGGGAGAGAGACATCAATGTATGGTTGCCTTTCACCTGCCTCCAGCTATGGATCTGATTGGAGACCTGGCCCACAACCTGGTTATGTGCCCTGGCTGGGAATTGAACCAGTGATGTTTGGGTTTGCAAGCTGGTGCCTTATCCACTGCGCCACCAGCCAGGGCTTCATGTGAACTTTTAAAATCCACTTATTTAAACAGCTGCTTTCTATTTTATTCTTTAAAGGGTTAAATGGCCTCAATATAATTTCTCCTGGTTTGTTCAGGGTTCACATTTATTAAAGATTGGACAGTGCTGATCAGTTTTGTTATTGGCCTTATTTTACCAGTCATGTATATCTCACCAAAGTTCAAATTAGGTACCAAACCTCTTTTAGGGTAGATTATTCATGCCAGGACCTACTGATCTGGAGATTCATAACCTGAAACAGGTTCCCAGACTGAAGTTCTGACCTCGAAAGCCAGGTTTATGTTAATGAGAGTGGGAATCTTAAAACCATTTACTGTTTTTAAAAGCCTTACAGTAATTGTACTTGATAGCTTATATATTTAATATATCAGTAATTTGCTTTTGGTTAGGATTCTTTCACTTCATTTGGGAAAACAAGCTTTGTTGTTTGATCAGAAGTTCTGATTAGTGATTGACATGGTAAGAATCGTTGGATTTGGTAATTGGGCTGACTGTGGTGCCATACTAGACAGATGCTATATGTGAACTTCTTTGGCTGTAGACACACAGTGCCAGCAGGAATTAAGTGATCATAAGTAGAAGGTGCGTGGATAGGTAACCCTGATTTTCACTTAGTTGTTTGTTAACATTAAACCATTGTTTTTACTTTTGACAGATTAACAGGAAGAAAATACTTTGTTATGTTATAACCCATGGTACATACATGTACAACTGTAACAAGTTTCACAAAAGATTTTCTTTCCTTTAAAATATATAATTTAGTCCTATGTATTATTATTTTTATTACTAAAGTAATGCTGGTTGTCATTGATTTCAGGAACCTGCCTGTAGGGTGTGATTTTTCATTTGAAGAAAAACTACTTCAGCCCTGGCTGGTAGCACAGTGGATAAGGTGCCGGCCTGCAAACCCAAAGGTCGCAGGTTCAATTCCCCAGCCAGGGCACATGACCAGGTTGCAAGCCAGGTCTTCAGTCAAGTCTGGCTGGAGGCAAGTGAAATGCAACCATACATTAATGTCTCTCTCCCTCTCTGCCTCTCTCCCATTCCCTCTTTCTGAGAATAATGAAATAAAAATCTTAAAAAAAAAAAGAAAAAGAAAAACTACTTCAGGTCCATTTACAACCCTCTAGGTCATAGGATTTTTTTTGATGCAGAACTTTAGTTCTACCCTGCTGAACCATAGTTTAAACATCTTTGTATTCAATTATGTGAAGCATTTGGTGCTTTATACTTAATTAATTTTGGGTTGAATTTGTGGAATTATTCAAGTTTTATTTAGCAAGGTCATATTCCTGTAAAAATGTATCTTTCATCTGTGTTCTAGTTTGAGATCAGCTATGATGGTTAAGAGTTAGAAATGCTTGGTCGGGAGAAAGATTATGCTAGCCATGGCATACCGAGTAAATGAAAATGTCATTTTGTTTCTTTTCTTAGCAATCAGTGTCTTTTCCTCCCCTCTTTTCCATACTACTTCAACCGTTAACTTCTTAAGCCTGAATTATGCTGTAAACCTTAGCTGTGTTTTATGTCCATTGCCTATTATAGTTCCTGGCAGACAAGCATAGTAGATTCTCACTGTTATAGTAGATTCTCATATTGCTTTCTTTTTCTTTTTGAATTTAATTTGAATTATTTTACTTTACTGTTCTATTTTAGTTGTTTGAATTTCCCTCCTAGTTCTCCACTGCCCTGCCCACCCCTGCCCTGCTCCCACAGTTGATCCCCACCCTGTTGTCCATGTCTCTGGGTCTTTTATACTAGTTCCTTGGCTAGACCCTTCCCCTTCTTTTCCCCTTTCTCCCTTTCCCCCGCTCCTTTGTGGTCACTGTCAGTCTGTTCCTTGTTTCCATGCCTCTAGTTCTCTTTTGCTCATTTGTTTGTTTTGTTCATGAGGTTCCCTCTTATAGGTGAAATCTTAATAATATTTGTCTTTTACTGCCTGGCTTATTTCACTAAGCATAATACTCTCCAATTCCATCCTTGCTGTCTTGAAAGGTAGGGGCTCCTTCTTTGTTTCTGCTGCATAGTATTTCATTGTGTAATAAATGTGCCACAGTATTTTAATCTGATACTCATTTACTGATGGGCATTTAGGCTATTTCTAGTGCTTGGCAATTGTAAATAACACTGCTATGAACATAGGGGTGCATGGGATTTTTTCAGTTGGTCTTTTGGGATTCTAAGATACAACCCCAGCAGTGGAATCACTGGGTCATAAGGCAGTTCCATTTTTAATATTTTGAGGAAGTTCCATACTGTTTTCCCCAGTGGCTGCACCAGTCTGCATTCTCACCAGCAGTGCACTAGGGTTCCCTTTCAAAATGTTTTCCTTTTGAACTCTTGTTTACTGATATACTTGTTAGTCTCTTGAGAACAGACTCTGTGTGTGTGTGTGTGTGTGCGTGTAAATGTCCATCTGTCTGTGTCTGTTTGTCTTTAATGCCGGTTAAGTAAGTAAGTGCTACTGATTAGCTTTGTAAATGAATTGCATTTCTAAAGCTGCAGGGACTTTTCAACTATTTCAATAACTCCTAATGTTTGTGTAGTCATAGCTAGTAATTGCCTTAGTGATTTTGGTGGTGCCTGCTCATTATCCTGTATTAATAAATTTTCTATAGTTTCCTATTTAAATCTTCCCACTCTTGAATTCTTCCTGTTCATTCTGCTGTTCATTGTTGCTCCAATTTCTGAGGTTTTGTTAGTACTTTTACTCTAATTAGAGGTTTAGGTTCGATAAAATGAATTACTGTTTAATAGCACAATTCTACGATGTGAAATTTGTAACGACTTTTTAAAAAGGAAAAAGCATTTATGTGTTTTTCTATCCATTTTCTGTGTTCAGCTATAACTTTGGTAATTATCACATGACTAAGATTATAAAAGGAATTGTTTTATGATAGTTGGGATAAGAAGCAGAATCATAATGATGGTGTGGACTTGTGCACACAAACATTAGTGAACTAAGTTGGGCATTCCATTTTTTATAAAGACTACTCATTGGCTCATGGAATAATATATTTCATGAAAAATAATATGTACACTTAAGAAAAAGGATCTTGGGAATTCTTTATGTTAACTTCATTATCCTGGTTGAGAAAACATGCAAAATAGTTTAGTGGCTTGTCTCTGAGGGGAGAAGTTCAAATGATTTGATTTACTATTTAAACACCCAATGAAAACTTCATTTCTCAGTGATCTGCCTCTCCCTGCCATTTGCCTACCCAATACATACACAAAACAACCCACTCAATCCAAGCTATTATAAATTGTGGTTTTTCCTTCCATCAGGCTGAATTTTACAGCAAATGCTTGTTAGTAGCATTTACTCTATGAATCGGTCTTTTTTAGATATGTAACCTGGTCTCTGCCATTAAATCTAATAGTTCATTTTATATTCTAGCTTTTATTGACTAAAAGCTAGAAATGAAGCATATTAGAGAAAGGAAGAGAAGTATAATGTTCATTTGAAAATGTTCAGTGCTGGTATTTGTAGTGAAAGTACTTTTTCCCTACCCCAGTGACCTAGAACGAAAACATCACCATGGCTACAGAAATTGGTTCTCCTCCTCGTTTTTTCCATATGCCAAGGTTCCAACACCAGGCACCTCGACAACTGTTTTATAAGCGACCTGATTTTGCACAGCAGCAAGCAATGCAACAGCTCACCTTTGATGGAAAACGAATGAGAAAAGCAGTAAACCGAAAAACTATAGACTATAACCCATCTGTAATTAAATATTTGGAGGTAAGTCCAGGTCGTATGCTTGACCAAGCGTTTGTTTGTTTGTTTATTAAGTTTTATTAAAGTGCAGGTGATAAGTATACCAGTATTTAATGAACTAGATTTTAAATGACATTAATAACTAGTACCTTAAAAAATATATATCTGCATGAATTATCTTCACACAAATTATGAAAGCTAGACTCCAGTTTAGAAATAGGCTTTGTTCTAAAGGTTTACAGCAAATCTCAGGAGAAAGTACTTTAATCCCTAGGCCAGCCTTAAAAGACTGAATGGAGCACGTGAAATGTTAAAAGGCTTCCAACATAACATAAGAATTAGTATGTTGTGGGCACATAGGAGAAAAAGATTCATTCAGAGGTAAAGACAGATTTAGATTTTTCTATGTATTTCACTTGGGAAACTAGACTAGGAGAGTTTGAGAGGAATTAAGAAAATGAAGGGCATGGTATGAGGAATTATTTTTTGCTGAGGATTTTGAAGGAATTGGAAATGACCCTCTCCCCCTTTTCCCCACCCTATTATTCAGGTATGTATGGCCAGTGAGAATGTGGAGTTAACAGCATCTTGAATGGTTGGTGGAGGGAAATTCTAAGTAATGTCAGTAGGATAAGATACCAATTATTATGTATGTTTTAGAATATAATGAAAATATGTTAATCCTGTTCCCCTTATTTAATAATAGCTTACATTTTATTACTTTGGTTTATTACTGAGTAAAATTAGGTCATGTATTAATTGATTACTTAATCTATTTTTAACAGAATAGAATATGGCAAAGAGACCAGAGAGATATGCGGGCAATTCAGCCTGATGCAGGTTATTATAATGATGTAAGTATAAGATATGTTATATTAGCTTAATATAAACCTCTTTCATTGGAGATTTGAACCTAAAGGCATGGGATCTCAAATTCAAACATGGACCTTTCTCTTTTACACTTTTGTAATTAAAACATTCCTGGCCCTGGCTGTTGGCACAATGGATAAGGCACTGGCCTGCGAACCCAAAGGTCACTGGTTCAAATCCCAGCCAGGGCATGTAACCAGGTTGCAAGCCAAGACTCCAGCCAGCTCAGTTGCTGGAGGCAGGTGAAAGGCAGCCATACATTCATGTCTCTCTTTCTGTCTGCCTCTCTCTCCCTTCAGTTCTCTAG
>PVIW01017156.1:0-14766 GCA_004026585.1 Noctilio leporinus
AATTAAAAAATGGGCAAAGGACCTGAACAGACAACTCACTGAGGAAGATATACAAAGGGCCCAGAGGCATATGAAAGAATGCTCAACATCGCTAGTCATCAGAGAGATGCAAATTAAAACTGCATTAAGATACCACCTCACACCTGTCAGAATGGCAATCATCAGCAAATCAACAAACAACAAATGTTGGCGAGGATGCAGGGTAAAGGGAACCCTCATACACTGTTGGTGGGAATGTAGGCTGGTGCAGTCACTGTGGAAAACAGTATGGGGTTTCCTTAAAAAACTAAAAATGGAACTGCCTTTTGATCCAGCAATTCCACTACTTGGACTATACCCAAAGAATCCTGAAACACCAATTCATAAGAACCTATACGCACCTATGTTCATAGCGGCACTATTTACAATAGCCAAGTGCTGGAAACAGCCTAAGCGTCCATCAGTGGATGATTGGATCACGAAACTTTGGTACATTTACACAATGGAATTCTATATAGCAGAAAGAAAGAATTTGTATCCTTTGCAACAACATGGATGGAACTGGAGAGTATTATGCTTAGTGAAATAAACCAGTCAATGAAGGACAAGTATCATATGATCTCACCCATTACGGGACAGTAATGAGCAAAACTTACAACAAGCAAAACAGAACCAAGTATATGAATACAAGGAATAGGCCTTCAGTGGTCAGGGGAAAGGGGTTAGGGGGAGGGGGGAGGCAGAGGCAAAGAAGGAGAGCAGCTTAGATAAGAACCTAGTAGAAAGGAACCATGGACATGGACAACAGGTGGGATTGATTTTGGGGCGAATGGGTGGGGGTGGGGACAGAAGGGAGCAAAAAGTGGATGGATGTAATACGACAACAATAAAATTAAAAAATAAAAATAAAAGAATAGACAGCCCAGAAATAACCCCAGGACTCTATGGCCAATTAATATTCCACAAAGAGGGAATATAAAATGGAGTAAACACAGTCTCTTCAAGAAGCGGTGTTGGGAGAACTGGAGAGCAACATGCAAAAAATAAAACTAGACCATCAACTCACACCATACACAAGAAGAAACTCAAGATGGATAAAGGACTTCAACATAAGCAGTGCCACCATAAAGGTCCTAAAAAAAATAGAGGTGGTAAAATTTTAGATATCCTATACAAAAAATTTGTTTATTGATACTTCTTCAAGGCAAAGGAAATAAAATAACAAATAAACAAATGGGACTGTATCAAACTGAAAACTTTCTGTTCAGCTAAAGAAAACACCAGCCAAATTCAAAGGGAACCAACTTTATGGGAAAACGTATTTGCCAATGATACCTCAGACAAAGGTTTCATATCCAAAATATATAATAAACTTATGCAGTTCAACACCAGGGGGACAGACAACCCAATTAAATAATGGGCCAAGGACCTAAACAGACACCTCACTGAGGAAGATATACAAAGGGCCCAAAGGCATATGAAAGAATGCTCAACATCATTAGCTAGCAGAGAGATGCAAATTAAAACTACAATACGATACCACCTCATGCCTGTCAGAATGGCAATCATCAACAAATCAACAAACAACAAGTGTTAGCAAGGATGTGTGGCAAAGGGAACGCTGATGCACTGTTGGGGGGGATGCAGGCTGGTCTAGCCACTATGGAAAACAATATGGAATTTCCTTTAAAAAATAAAACTGGAATTGCCTTTTGATCCAGCAATTCCACTACTAGGACTATCCCCAAAGAATCCCAAAACACCACTTCAGAAGAAACTGTGTACCCCTATGTTCATAGCAGCACTATCTACAATAGCCAAATGCTGGAAATAGCCTAAGTGTCCATCAGTAAATGATTGGATCAAAAAACTTTGGTACATTTTCACAATAGAATACTACACAGCAGAAAGAAAGAAGGAACTCCTAACCTTTACAATATGTATGGAACTAGAAAGTATTATGCTTAATGAAATAAGCCAGTCAGTGAAGGACAAATACCATATGATCTCACCCATTTCAGGACAATAATGAACAAAACTAACAACAAACAAAACAGAACCAAATATATGAATACAGTGAATAGGCCTTCAGTGGGCAGTGGAAAGAGGGTGGGGATTGGGGGGAGGAAGAGGCAGGGAAGTGGAGCAGTTTAGACAAGTACCTAGTGTGGAGGAACCATAGACATGGACAACAGGTGGGATTGACTTTGTGGGGGAATGGGTGGGTGGGGAAGAGGATAGAGAGGAGCAAAAAGGGGATGGATGTAATACAACAACAATAAAATTAAATTAAAAAAAAACTTTGGTACATTTACATAATGGAATACTACGCAGCAGAAAGAAAGAAGAAACTCCTAACTTTTGCAACAACATGGATGCAACTGGAGAGTATTATGCTTAGTGAAATAAGGCAGTCAGTGAAAGGCAAATACTATATGATCTCTCCCATTACAGGACAATAATGAACAGAACAAACAATAAGCAAAGAGAACCAGATATATGAATACAGTGGGCTCGTGGGAGGGGAGAGGAAGAGGCAAAGAACGGGAGCAGTTTAGTCAAGAAACTAGTACAGATGAACCATCAACATGGACAACAAGTGGGATTGACTTTGGTGGGAGTGGGTGGGTGGGGAAGGGGACAGAGGGGAGTAAAAAGGGGGGATAAAATTAAATTTAAAAAAAGAAAGAAAGTTTATGCCTCCCAATGCCCAACTTCTCACAATGGGTGTTTTTGCTGGTAACAAGGTCTGCCCGTAATAATAATGTAGTCCAGAATAAGAGTACAAATGGAGGTCCTCAGATTATATAGCTAAATATTTAAATCTTACATAGCACACTAAATGTTAATATACCCTCTCTTCCTACACTGACATATATATCCTCATAAAGACCTGAAAGGTCATATATGAATTTAGATTTCTTCAAGTCCTGGTATTAGGAAGCATTGAGTGGTAGCATGGGGAGTCCCTGCTTCATTTACCCTTCCCTCTTTGCGCTCCCCCCAACCCTGTGCATCCTTGGTCTCTCTCCAATCCCCGACTCCCCCAATCCTCCCAAGGGACCCTGCCTGCACACCCTCCTCCCACCCTTGGGCTGTTTGGTGTTCCCTGAAAATTATGCCCTCTAACACTTTTCTAGTCTAACAGTTTCTTACTGGCAGCAGAGTCTGACCTGGGCAAAAGATTTTGAAATGGCCTCATGCAATCCCGGGAAGCTGAGGCAGGACCATCTGGCAGGGAACTCTAGGTGCAGGTACATACAGTATGTCCTAGACTAAGGGGACAGAGGTTCCATGTGGATACATCTCTTGCTGCATGAACTCCACATCCCAGGAAGAACCAATGGGTCTTCCACAGCATTAGGCCCAGGGGCCACTTTTGCCAAGATATAAGGATTGTACAAAATCTGAGCAAAACTTCTGTCTTCTATAGAATAGTGCATTAAAAATAACAAATGTGGGGAAAAGAATATTATTAAGGGCACTCCAAATCTATTCAATGTCATATCCAAATCAATAACAAAACAACTGGTGCCTTCGAAGAGAACTTGAAAAACTCAAGATTTCCAGTCAGTAACATTGCCTTCCAGGAACGGAAATGAGCAAGTAACAACAAAGTGCCAACCCAGGCTCCTGGCAGGGATCATGCTAATGGAAAGAAGTTCTGAGCCAGTGCCAGCAGGCCTGCTACTGAAGAACAAACCCACCACAGACCAGTGCTCTGTGAGATCCAGGGCCTTCTCTCCAGGAAGGCATTTTTAATGTTCTCTAAAGTGGAGCTGTCAAGAATCCTGAATACAGAGCAGATGAAGTAAAGGCCTCTCCTTTCCTACTGGAGGTTGTTATTCCACCCCATCATTCCAGCTTCCCTTGCCAAAGAGAAAACAGAGGCTAACATCACCTTTCTGTTAAAATGACATCATTACTTATTAACAATTCTATGGTAACTAATTGGCATAATGAAAACATGTAACAGAACAGGCTTTATAGTTCATCCTTTTTAAATTTATTTTTTATTATATTTTTCCATTACTGCTTATCCCCATTATACACCCCCACCCAATCACCACCCTATAGTCCATGTCTGTGAGTCCTTTTTCCTTTTTTACTGGATCCCTCCACCTCCTAACAACTTCCACCACAGTGCTGTCAGTCTGCTCTCTATCTAAACTAATTATTTTATTGATAATTATTAAAAGTGTGAAATATAGTCTGTCACCCAATTGAAAATTCCCAATTGTGGATGTCCAGCTCAAAACTTTATGCCACTCTAATTCTACTCTTTGTTTAAGTCTTCCCCTTCCAATGCCATAGGTCCTGAATGCTTTCTCTACTATTACAACTAGAGTAATCTCATCTGCTCCTATATTCTTTTTGTATACCCTTTAAATTATTTATATAGTTGTATTCTCTTTTATGGGCAAAACTTTGGTTGTATTTATTTTTCTCTCAGCCACTGTTCCTCATCTAGGTTAGGCTCTGGGAGGTGTTCAATAAATTCTTAAGCAAATAAATACAATTTGGGAATCTGGAAGCTACACTGCTCAAAACGTCTTGACTGATTAAATTTCATGATGAACTTTATCTTTATTGTCCACCCACTCTTTGCCTGAACATGGCTGAAGAAAAAAAGAGACAATAATACAACACATTATTAGTAGTAGCAGTATAGCAATTTTAGTAAATCAGGCAAAAAGCTAGTGTGTAATGTACATGAGCTCACTCAATAACCATCGTAATTGTAAGTGGTTGTATCCCTATATAAAATGAAGAATAGGGTGCCTTTTCTTCTTCCAGCCCCTAACCTCCCCAGCAACTCCTCCACATTGGAGACCAAGACCTGCAAGAGTCAGGAAAGAGAAGGCTACCTTCCTGAAGGTGAATTGTTCTAATAAATTGCCTTTCCCCAGGGCACAAAAGGGAGGCTGAGAGAGGACAGAGGATGTGTGAGTGTTTGTGAGAAGGAGAGATGACACAAGGTGAGAGGAAAAGTCAGTACTGGGCACTGAAAGCAAACAAATCTGAGATGGAGTGAGAGGTGGTAATTGCTGGAGGACTGCCTTCATTCTTGAAGTGGAGTAAGCAAGTGCACTCTGAGCATCTAGCAGGACAGCTGGTGACTGCAGATGCTCTCAAGGGCTGTGGGACTTTGGCTTATTTTCAGTAAACAAACCTTTTACTTTGATTCAGTGGAATAAAGAGGGGCGAAAGAGAAGAGGTGCATGCACTCTACCTTTCACCTGCTTTAAGGGGATTTCAGTGTAAATGTCAAGAGATTCATGGGCTCTCTTTGCCACTGGAGGAGGAAATACATACATGGACACACACACTCATACTCCAGACCCCTCACAAGCCCTCCATAAGCAAACACCCCCATACTTCACACACTACCATACTTCAGTTTCCTATGTCCTTGACAGGGAGGGGGTAAAGAATGGATTGGTTTGGAAGCCATGCTAGAGCAACATGGCTACAGCAGGTATGGAAGCTGCAGGAACATTGCTTGGTGTTGCTGCCACTAGCAAGCAGGGCTGAGGGAGACCCAAAATGGCAGAGGAGTAAGTGGAAGCTACACTAACCTTTTTCCAGGATGAATCTGGAATTACAACTAAATTATGGAAAAATCACCCTGAGTAACCAACTGAATACAAGATGAAGAGAAGCCAATAACCATGGAAGAAGCCACATCATCATAACATGACTGGTAGGGAGTGTGGTGGAGGCACAAGAGAGCTGGTGGGCTCCTACAGACAGCAGCTGAAGTCCTAAAAGGGTATTTCAGTGACTGGGGTATTGCATCTGAGAAGTGTGCGGTCTAAACCCCAACCTGGGCTCCCTAGCTAGACTATAGCACCAGAACAAGAAAGGAACCCAAAAAACATACAGCTGTGAAAAGCAGTGGGGTTTCTATCTGCCAAGCAGAGACTGCTGGAGTCTCAGGGCCTCCTAAATCACCCTCTTAAAAGGCCAACACACAAAATACCATTTGTAGCCACTTACCCTGAGCTCCAGCTGAATGGACTAGAAATGATTGAGGAGAGTCTGCGATCAGTGACTCTTGGGAGAGAGTTTAAAGAATGTGCACTGAGATCCCTGTGCTGAATCATTCTCCATACTGCAGAAACCATCTTTCTTAGGCAGAACAATCCCCTCTCAGTGACATCAGCCTAAGGGAAAACAATAGTCCTGCCTGTGGGAATTATTCTGCCACACCCTGTGGTGCTTAAGCCCTGCAGCTGAAGAGTACATTCATTGATTAACCCTACAGAAAACCTGCAGCCAGAGGCAGATTTCTGGGAGCTCTGTGGCTTCAGTTGACATATCCCCAGTCCTGGACCTTATAAAAGTCAGCTTTGGTGAACAGCCTCAATCTTTCTGCGCACAAATAAACCCAGCAGAAGAAGCCACGCATTACTGATCACTGATAGTTCCAAACAGGTGGTTCATGGACTGTCACAGTAGGATTTGACTTAGGTGTGTATCAGAAATCTACATAATACATAGAAACAAATTTAAAAATGAAGCCAAAATGGAAAGATAAAGAACATAAACCAAGTGAAAGAACAACAGTATTCTCCAGAAGAACTAGATGAAATGGAGGCAAGTAATTTATCAGAGAGAGTTTAGAGTAATGATTATACTCAACAGCATGAAAAAGACATAAAATCATAAAAAATGACCAGTCATAAAGAATAAAATATCTAAAATTAATAATACACTGAAAGGAATAAACCATAGGTACAATAAAGCAGAGGATCAAATCAGGATCAAATGAGGGTTTCTGAAGACAAATTAGAGAAAAGAAAAAAAAGAAAAAAAAAACATACAAGCCAAGCAGCAAAAAGAGAAAAAGAATTTTTAAAAAGAAGAGAGCTTAAGAAACATTTTGGACAACATAAATCGTAACACATCCACATCATGGGAAAACCAGAAGGAAAAGAGTGCAAGCAAGGGATTATGTAAAAATAATCTCTGAAAACTTCCTTAACCTGGTAAAGGAAAAAGGCACACAAGTCCAACAAGCTCAAAGAGTTCCCTACAACTTGGACTCAAAGAAGCCTATACTGAGACATACCTTAATTGAAATGATAAAGCTTAAAGATAGGAAGAGTATTCTAAAAGCCACAAGAGAAAAGCAGGTAGTTACTTACAAGGGAGCACCAATTCTGATTTCTCAATGAAAACATTTCAGACCAGAAGGGACTGGCTTGAAATATTCAAGTTAATGTAAAGCAAGGACCTACAATCAAGGCTACTTTACTCCGTAAGGATGTCATTTTAAATTACAGAAGACTCTGTGCCAATAAAAAGACATAGGGTAGCTGACTAGATAAGAAAACATGACCCACACATACACTGTCTTCAAGAGAGCCAACTCAGAACAAAAGAAAAATACTGTATGATCTCACCTAATACAGTAAACTAAAGAACATAGGAAACAAATGAGCAAAATAGAACCAGAGGCATGGAAACAAGGAACAGACTGACAGTGACCAAAGGGGATGTGGGGAGAAAAAATGGAAGAATTTAATCAAGGAAGTAGTATAAATGACCCATGGACATAGACAGCAAAGTAGGCACTAACTGTAGGAGAGGGTAATGAATGGGTGGGCAGTAGAGAGCAATGGGGCAAGCAGGGGGAAAATGTACAATAATAATAAATCCATTTTTAAACAGAATAAAATACCTATAAATAAACACTACCAAGGATGTCAAAGACCCAGAAAATTACAAGATACCTATGGAAGAATTTTAAGAAGATACAAATAAGTAGAAACACATACCATGTTCATGGATAGGAATAATTAACATCATTAACATGTTCATACTACCCAAAGCAATCTATAAATTCAATGCCATTTCTATCAATATTGCAATGATTTATTTCACAGAACTAGAACAAATATTTCAGAAATTTATATGGAACCACAATAGTCCCTGCACAGCAGCAATTCTGAGAAAGAAGAACAAAATTGGAGGAATCACACTACCTAATATCGCACTACTATAGAGCCACTGTAATCAAAACATCATGGTACTGGCATCAAAACAGGAACATGGATCAATTAAACAGATTAAAGAGTGTAGAAATAAATTCACAACTTTAAAGTCAATTAATATTGAACAGAGGTAGCAAACATATACAAAGGGCTAAAAATAGTTTATTATACAGATGGTGTTGAGAAAATTGGATATATACATGCAGAAAAATGAAACTAGCCCACCTTCTTACACCAAATATAATAATACATTCAAAATAGTTTAAAGACTTAAATGTTAGATCACAAACAATAAAAATAGAAGAAAACATAGGCAGCGAAAATTTGAATATAGCTAACAGAAAATTTTTATCAGGTATAACACACCAGGCAAGGGAAACAAAAGAAAAAATAAACAAATGGGACTGCATCTAACTAAAAAGTTTTTGCACATCAAAGAATATCAAATAGGGGAGTTTCAGCAAGATGGCAGAAGATCAAGTGGAGCTGCACCAATCTCCTCCACATCACATATGGAATTACTTTTTTGGAGAAAAAGTCAGCTGGAATTACCAACAGAACACCAGCTGGAAAGAAGTTTTGGAGCCATGGACAAAACAGAACAGAATACTTCATCGCAGAGGGACTGGTAAGAATAGTAGAAGCACGAGAGGCTTGGTGGGCCCCTACATGAGGCAGCAGCAGAAGGAATGGAGCTGGGGTCTCCACCTGAGAAGGGTGGGTTCTTGTCCCCGAGCTGGGTTTCCCAGCCTATAGCAACACGGAAGAGAGCAGAGCAGCATACAGCTGAGAAGGGCAGAAAGCCACGGGGTTTACTAGCCAACGAGAGTGCGGGAGAAAGAGAACTGCTAGAGTGACCACAATGAAAATACATTGGCACCCACCTACCCTGGGCTGCAGTGGAGGACTGGACCCACGTGGGTAGAGTTTGCTGCAGTGCTCGGAGGGGAGAACTGAAAAAGCAGCTGTGTGGATCTCAGTGCTGAATCATCACACACACCTTAGGCTAACCCTGCCACACCTAGTGGCTTCCTTCTGAGGGGTCCTCATAGCCCCACCCACTGGAAGCAATATGCCCCACCCAGAGGTGCCTGAGTCTGGCACTTGATCAGAATTCTTTGACTTACATCTGAATAAACCTCTCCTGCCCTGTACTGTCTGAGCATAGATATAATCGTTGGCACCTGAAGAGCTATCACTGGCCCAGTAGCCTTGGGCTTGGTGGCTGAACAAACTCCTACAGCTGGGACAGTCAGTCAACCCCACACAGTAACTTGCGATCCTGGTTGCTAATCCTAGATTCATTGCATTGCAACTGAGTCAGTCCTTCTTGCTCAGCAGTGCCTGTGCCTGCCAGCTGATTACAAACCCTCTAAATTATAGCTGGGTCAGACAGTCAGCCCCACACAGTGGCAAGTAAGCCTGGTGACTGAATATAGATTAATTGGTTCACAACTGAATTGATTTCTCCCACCCAGTGGCCCCTGGGCCTGGCGGCTGCTCAAAAACTCATTGTTACAATTGAATCTTTCCATCTAAACAAGTGGCTTCTTACGCAGCTGATAACAGATTCATTATATTATACTAGAACCTTGCTGTCTACCCATCAGCTCCTGAGCCTGATGGTCAAAAACACATCCATTGGATTACAGTTAGATCTTGCTGCCTAGCACAGTAGCACCAGAGCCTGGTGGCTGATCATAGATTCATTGATTTACATCTGAATCCATCCCACCTGGGATGGTAGCTGAACCATTGCATTACAATTGAACCTCTCTGTCCAGCCCAGCATAGCCTGAGTACAGTAGCTGATTTATTGATTCACAACAGAATCTGCCTGTCATGCCAAGCAGCATCTGAGCGTGATGGTGGATAATAGACCAATAGGATTACAACTAAATCAATCATTCCAGCCTAGCAGTTCCTTAGCTTGGCAGCTGAACTTAAACTGATTGGGTTACAACAAAACCTAAAAATGGGGAGAAAAAGAAACTGTCCATCACCAAAAGGAAAGGAGGAATCTCCAGAAAGATCACTAAATGAAAGAGGCAAGCAAACTATCAGATATGGAATTCACAATAAGGATAATAGAGAAGTTCAATGAGTTCAGCAAGCTCCAAGAAAACTATAAACAACTCCAGGGGAAGTACGAAAGACTCTAGGGAAACTACAAAGAACTTACTAAGAACTACACCAGCATTAAAAAGGACATAGAAACTATCAGTTAAATCCAGGAGGAAATGAAGAAAACAATTGCTGAACTGAAGAATACAGAAGAAGGAATAAAGAGGAGGCTAGAGGAAGCAAAGGATCAGATCAGCAAGATGGAGGACAATGTAGAAAAATATTCTAAGACAAGGTGAAAAAACGCTGACCAAGAATGAAGAGGTTTTAAGAGAGATGCAGGACACCAAGAAATGCAATAATATCTGTATCACAGGGATACCAGAAGGAGAAGAGAAATAGGAATGGAAAACCTGTTCAAAAAAGTAATGATAGAAAACTTCCCTAACATGATGAGTGAAAACATTACTCAAGTTCAGGAAGCACAGAGGGTCCCAATGAAGATGAATCCAAATAGATACACTCTAAGACATATCATAATTAAAATAGAAAATTTCAAACGAAAGAGACAACCCTAAAAAAAAAAAACAAGAGAGAAACAGCAAATAACATATAAGGGGGCTCCAATAAGGTTATCAAATGATTATTCAACAGAGAAAATACAAGCCAGAAGGGAATCGCAAAAATATTCCAAGTAATGGGAAACAAAGGCCTGCAACCAAGAATACTCTACTCAGCAAGGCTCTCATTCAAAATGGAAGGAGAAATAAGGAGTTTCCTACACAAAAGAAGACTAAAAAAATACATCTCTACCAAACCAGCATTGCAAGAAATGCTAAAAGGTCTGCTTTAAAAAAATGAAGAGACAGAGAGGAATACAGGTACAAAGTGGGAAAATGGCAATAAATTAGTATCAATCAATAATAACCTTAAAAGAAAATGGATACACATGCCAATCAAAAGACATATGGTAGCTGAATGGTGAGAAAACATGACCCACATATATTCTGTCTTCAAGAGACAGCTGAGAACAAAAGAATGACACAGATTGAAAATGAAGGATGGAAAAACATGTATCAAGCATATGAACATGGTAAAAAAGGCTGGAATAGCAATACATATTTCAGACAAAAGAGATTTTACAATGTAAGTCATAAAAAAAGAAAAAGGACATTTCATAATACTTATGGGAACAATCCATCATGAAGATATAACTCTGGTAAACATATATGCACCCAATATAGGAGCTCCCAAATATATAAGGAAAATCTTGGAGGATTTCAAAAAGGATATAGACAACAATTCACTAATATATTAATATATATTAGTGATTTTAATATATCATTATCAACAATGAACAGATCTTCCAAACAAAAAACCACCAAGGATATGGTGGCGTTGAACAACACTCTAGAGGAAATATACCTAACTGATATATACAGAACATTTCACACCAAAAAGCAAAATACACAATCTTTTCAACTGCACATAGAACATTCCCAAAGATAGACCACATGATAGGTCACAAGACGAGCCTACACAAATACAGGAAAATTGAAATCAAACCAAGTATCTTCTCAGATCACAATGGATTGAAACTAGAAACCAACCTTGAGAAAAAAAACAAAAACACTAATTCATGTAGACTGAATAACACTCTTTAAAGTAAGGAATGGACCAACAATGAGATCAAAGATAAAATAAAAAAGTCTCTGAAAAGAAATGACAATGAATACACAACAGCCCAAAACCTATGAAAAACAGCAAAGGCAGTCCTCAGAGGGAAATTCATAGCAATGCAGGCCTACCTAAAAATGATAGAAGAACCTTATACAAACAACCTAACCATAAAGTTGCAAGAACTAGAGGAACAACAACAAACAAAGCCCAGAGCAAGTAGATGAAAGGAAATCATCTAGATCACAGCAGAATTAAATAACTTAGAGACTCAAACTACAATTCAAAGAATCAACAAGTCCAGGAGCTGGTTCTTTGAAAACATAAACAAAACTGAGAAGCATTTAACAAGACTCATCAAGAAAAACAGAACAAGAGTTGAAGATGGCGACAGAGTAGAGAGCAGTTGCTGATGGTGTTCTTGAAGCAGCTAGAGGATAGGATAGGGAGCGTGAGATGTCTTCAGGACCCTAGGGATTGGAATGGGCAGCATCTGGACACAGGGAAGCACAGCCCAGAGGCAGAGGAGGTCAGCAGGACAGTAGGTGAGGCGTTCCCGACCGACCGGCTGGTGGGCCCTGGTCGGCTCTGGGCAGGGGCGGCTCTGCCCAGAGGGGTGCGTTTGATTGGGGCCAGTTCCGGGCTCCCTGGTGACTGGAAGTCTCAGCAGTGAAGTGCGGGCAGCGAGGGCAAACGCCGTAGGGAACGCAGAACTGAACTCTTGCAGGGGAGGGACTGTGTGAGAGACTCACTCTGGCAACAGGGAGAGGAGGCTCCGCTAGGGGCTAGAGGCATAGGAGAACAGTCCTGCGGGAAGCCGGAGTGGGGGAGCAGGAAGTGCACCAGCAGGGTGGCCAGAGGCCCGAAAACAGAGCTGCTGGGCCACCGGGGAAACAGCAGCTAGAAGCCCCTGTGAGGGGGGAGGCCCAGCCCTGCATAACCACACAGGCCCCCAGGCTCCACAGGAAACTCCAAACGCCGAGCCCGCAAGCCGGAACTAGTGGCGGAGGTAACTGACCCGCCATTGCGGGAGACAAAGGCCGCACTGCCCACGCCTGGGAAGTGCTCATCACAGAGGTCATGTAAAGGGCTCAGCTGAGAGCTGGTTGGCTTGGAGGCATGGTGCCCACCCCGGAAGGGCGGGACAGTGTAGGCGGACCCTGGACAATGTTGACGGACAGGCCCAGCCTCCTCCCAGAACTGCAGGGGTGGGGCCAGTCATCACAGGGACCAGCGAAGTTGCGGGCTGTCCTGCAGAAGTGCTGGGTGCGTGTCCTGGGCAGGAATCTCTGCCAGGAGTGGGAGAGGGCTGCCTGCGGGCTCCAGAACACCAGTAGCCCTAAAACCCAGCCAGGCTGCGGAAGGCCCAGCCTACCTGGGGGCAGACACTCAGAATCAGCCCTACTGCGACAATCAGAGGCCCTGCCACACACCAAGACCGGCTAGAATATAGACTATAGACTGTAAAGTCCTGACCAAGAAAAAGAGGCAGCATCAGGAAAGGGATTGCTGCCAATCTCAAGCACCTGAGTTATACCGAGAGCAATATGAACTATTAAGCCCCAACATATCCTTTGCAAAAGTTACTCCTCACATATTCTTAATCCCCCCCATACCTCAATCCACCTAAATACCCAAGACTCTCCCCTACTCTCAAATTAGTCTATTCACTCTGTGGCTATAACACATTCACAGTCCTCAATCTAAGTATTCCTCCCTTCCCCAGCCTTTCTAAACCCTTTCTTTATTCTTTTCTTCCTTCCTCTTTTTTTTTTTTCATCTTTTTAATTTTTCTTTTCCTTTTCTTCCTGGTAAAGCCCACAGGTTCTGGCTCCACCTGGACCAATCAGAAATCATAAAGGGGGAACACACAGCTAAAACCTTTCTTTATTAATATTGATTTCTCTTTGTCTTGTGACTTTCTCCCTCCTCCTTTTTTTTTTTTTTTTTTTTTCTTTCTTTCTTTCTCCTTTCTTTTCTCCCTGATAAAACCCACTGGTCCTAGCTCCATCTGGACCAAACAGAGACCATAAAGGGTGAACAGAAACCTAAACCTTTTCTTTATTAATATTGATTTCTCTTTCTCTTGTGACTTTCTCCCCTAATTTTTTCTTTTTTTCCTTTTTTTCCTCTGCTAAAAGCCTTTAGGTCCAGGCTCCATCTGTACCAATCAGGGATTATTAAAGGTGAACAGCCATCTAAACCTTTCTTATTATTATTATTATCATTTTTATTTCTTTTTTCCTTTTGCAATTTTTTTTGTTTGTTTGTTTGGTTTGGTTTGGTATTTTGTTTTTGGCTTTTTTTGTTTGTTTTTGCTTTTTGTTTTTTATTTTTGTTTTTGTTTTTGTTTCTGCTAAAAGCCCGCAGGCCCAGAATGCAACCAGACAGCCCTAATAAAGGACACACCAAGAACAGCAAGTGGAGAAAATCTGGGAGACGGCAACATTGAACTCCACAAATCTCCTATCACAGAAGGGTGCTCAACTAAGGCAAGGAAGCAAAGCAGGTTAACCCAAGGAAAGAACAAAAATAAATAAATAAAGAGCAAGCAAGAACAGACACCCAAAATGGGGGGAAAAAGAATCAGTCCATCACCAAAAGGAAAGGAAGAATCCCCAGAAAGAACACAAAATGAAAGAGGCACCTGGAATATCAGATCAGGAATTCAAAAGAATGATGATAGAGAAGCTCAGTGAGCTCTGCCACATCAAAGAAAACTGGAAACAACTCCAGGAGAACTACAAACAACTCCAGGGAAATTACAAAGAACTCCAGGGAAGTTACAAGGAACTTACTGAGTACTACAACAGCAAGAAAAAGGACATGGAAACTATTAATAAGTGTCAGGAGGAAATGAAGAATACAATTTCTGAATTGAAGAATACAGTAGAAGGAATCAACAGTAGGCTAGAGGAAGCAGAGGACCGGATCAGCGAGTTGGAGGATAATGTAGACAAATACTCCAAGACAGTACAAGAGAATCAAAAAAGGCTGAACAAGACTGAAGAGGGGTTAAGAGAGCTGCAGGACAACATGAAACGTA
>PVIW01017157.1:0-14765 GCA_004026585.1 Noctilio leporinus
AAACTGGATTATCTATCCTGTGCCAGTGAATTGAAGTGACTGCTAAGCCTGAACTCGTTTTGTTCCTACATGGAACCCACAGAACAGCATCCTCGGCAGGGAAACCACACTACAGGGATGGGTTTTATCCTGCTCAGCTTTTCTGATGTTCCTGACCTTCAAGGGTTTCTTTTTGGAGTGTGTTTAGTAACCTATGTGATTTGTCTGATGGGAAATAGCCTTATCATTATAATAATCAAGGTTGAGCCTTCCCTTCGGAATCCCATGTATTTTTTCCTGGGGAACTTCTCCTCCTTGGAAATATGCTTTGTGTCTGTCATTGTCCCCAGAATGTTAATAGATTTTTGTAGACAAAATGGAAGTATTTCCTTTCTGGCCTGTGCTATTCAAATGTATTTCTTTCTGGTCTTGGGAGCCACTGATTGTTTATTCCTCACCATAATGGCTTATGACAGATATGTTGCCATTTGCAAACCATTGCTCTACCCTCTTATCATGAACAGCAGGAGGTGCGTCCAGTTGGCAGCTGGCTGTTGGATGACAGGAGTTCCAATCTGCATAGGGCTCACCTACCAGGTTTTCTCTCTGCCCTTCTGTGGATCTCACCAGTTGAACCACTTTCTCTGTGACATACCTCCAGTACTTCAGCTTGCCTGCGGGGACACTTTGATGACAGAGATGTCAATTTATGTGATTGCTGTCCTAGTTATCACTACTCCTTTCATGTTGATTCTTGGATCTTATGTGAAAATAATCTCCACCATCCTGAAGCTGCCATTTGCAACAGGGCGTGCCAAGGCCTTCTCTACCTGCTCTTCCCATCTCATGGTTGTGGCTTTATTCTTTGGCTCAGGCATCATTTCATATCTGAGACCAAAGTCCAGTCATTCAACAGGGATGGACAAATTTCTTTCTCTTTTGTACACTGTTGTGACACCAACGTGTAACCCCATGATATATGGTCTGAGAAACAAAGATGTCAGGGGGGCACTGAAAAAAGTCTTGTCAAAATGGATTGTTCTATGATGTAACAACATAAGTTCCTAAAATTTGGTTCTATTTTTTCAGTTTCCAGACATTAATTTTAATTCTTCTCCAATGTTGCTTGGAATCTTAATTATTCTGGGTGAGTTATAGCATATTGTATCTCACATTAAATAAACTCTGTTGTTATTTTTAAATAACAAATTAATTTCAAACTCAATCCAAGGTATTAAAATACCTGACATAACACATTGGAGTCATTAAAGGTTGTTGTTGCTATTGTTGTTTTGAAAGATTCTAGAATATTACCCATATTTTTTTACAATAAGAGGATTCATCTTTGTATTTCCAGAGCCCAACATATAGGTCTGAAAAATAACAGGTATCTAATTAACTTTGATAAATTAAAATAATGACTAATAGCAAAACTATTACCATTAATGTTTTATCTGCTCATGATTAATAACTATTATAATCAGGAAAGCTCAGGAAAAGCAAGGAAGGAAGAAAGAAAGGAAGGAAGGAAAGAAAAAAGAAAGTTGATGCATTATAAAAAAGTTGGCCTGTTTTTAATGGTGATTCATTATATATGAAAAAGTTGGGCACACTTAGTTCCATTATTCAGTTTTCATCTGGAATACTAACTGTCATTACTTTGTTATGTGAATTAGAAGACATGATTGTAATTTTGTTATATAGGTTTTAAGTGAATAGAAAAAACAGTACAAGTGGTGGAGGGAAGAAAAATAAAGATATTTGAGTAACTGAAACAAGAACTTTTTTTTTTTTAATTTTATTGTTGTTGTATTACATCCATCTGCTTTTTACTCCCCATATCCCCTTCCTCACCCACCCACTACCCCGCAAAGTCAATCCCACTTGTTGTCCATATCCATGGTTCTTCCATACTAGGTTCTTGACTAAACTGTTCCCCTTCTTTTCCTCTTTCTACCCTCTCCCCCTGTCTCCTTTCCCCCTGCCCATGAAGGTCTATTCACTGTATTCATGTATCTGGTCTGTTTTGCTTGTTGTTTGTTTTATTCATTATTACCCTGAAATAGGTGAGATCATATGGTATTTGTCTTTCACTGACTGGCTTATTTCACTAAGCATAATACTTTCTAGTTCCATCCAGGTTGTTGCAAAGGGAAGGAGTTCCTTCTTTCTTTCTGTTGTGTAATATTCCATTGTGTAAATGTACCAAAGTTTTTTGATCCAATCATCCACTGATGGGCACTTAGGCTGTTTCCAGCACTTGGCTATTGTAAATAGTGCTGCTATGAACATAGGGGTACATAGGTTCTTCTGAATTGGTGTTTCAGGCTTCTTCAGGTATATTCCTAGTAGTAAAATTACTAGATTAAATGGCAATTCCATTTTTAGTTTGTTAAGGAAACTCCAAACTGTTTTCCATAGTGGCTGCACCAGCCTACATTCCCACCAACAGTGCACCAGGATTCCCTTTATCCCACATCCTTGCCAACACTTGTTTGTTGATTTGTTGATGATTGTCATTCTGACAAGTATGAGGTGGTATCTTATTGTGGTTTTAATTTGCATCTCTCTGATGGCTAGTGATGTTGAGCATTCTTTTATATGCCTTTAGGCCCTTTGTATGTCTTCCTCAGTGAGTTGTCTGTTCAGGTCTTTTGCCCATTTTTTAATTGGGCTGTCTGTCTCTCTGGTGTTAATTTGCATTAGTTCTTTATATATTTTGGAGATCGAACCCTTGTCTGAGGTATCATTGGCAAATATGTTTTCCTATACAGTTGGTTCCTTTTTAATTTTGCTGGTGTTTTCTTTAGCTGAACAGAAACTTTTCAGTTTGATGTAGCCCCATTTGTTTATTTGTTCTTTACTTTCCTTTGCCCTTGGTGAAATACCAGTAAACATATTAACCTAAAGAGTAATTAATAAACTTTCAAATGGCCATTTAGAGGTACAGAACTTTATGAAAATATTTTAAAATAATTGCATGCTTTAACAGTAAGTATATATATTGTATAAGGAAAATTACCTTAAATTTACCTATGTATAAGGTAAATTACCCGACTTATACAAGGCCATGCATCCTCTTCTAACCATTCTGTATCTTCAGTCCATTCTCCAAATAAGGTCTGTTTGTACTAATATTTTGCTTAGGAAAAATAATGGTATAGATTGTTTAGCAACCAAAGTCTCAATATCACATGAAAGTAGTCATCTATAGGCTTTTCTCTATGTATTATATATAGAGTACACATATGTTCATTTAAAAATATAACAAACTCTTTTTCTCAAGTTCTTATTTATATTTATAATCTCAACAACAGCACATAAGACCTTGGTTTCTATAACCTTACTAACACTTGTTCTAATCAGACATTTAAGTTCTTTTTCTAATATAAAAAGAGTGAGAGATATATAAATCTTTAGCACAGCTAAGACTATTGTTGTCCATTATATTAGGCACACACATTTTCTTTTCTGAAGGAAGACAGCTTATTTTCACTCACTGTTTATTTTTTAACATATGCCCTCCATTTTTCTTGAATGACACTCTCTCTATATATATTAAATTTTCATTAATGTGTAGACCTCTCTAGAATCTATTCATCAGTCAATGTTACAGTTCCCTCATTAGTAAGCTTTGCTTCATACAAGGGCATTAATAACTCCAAGATATTTCTTCAGAAATGGGTTAACTCACATAATCCTCAGTTACTGTAGACAAATGTGAAAGTTGGACATTGCAAATGGCTAATAAGGAAAAAAATTGATCCATTTGAAATATGACAATGGAAGAGTGCTCTATGGATAGCCGGGATCTCCAGAACAAGAAGTGGGTGCTGGATAAATTAGCCCTGAAATACTGTGGAGAAGAAAATTACAAAACTGAGGCTGTCTTACTTCCAGCACATCAAGAGTTGGCAGGGTTCTTTGAACAAGAAAATAATGCTGGAGCACATAGAACACAGCAGGAAAATAAGAAGATCACTTGGTTTGACTTCATAATGGGAATCACAGGCATGACTCACCATTTGCTGAGCTGGGCTGTTTAGGACAGGACAGTGTGGCCATCACTCATTCCTAGGCCTGACAGGAGTTAGGGCTGCCTCAAGGGCATGAAACAACAATTCAGCAAACCTATGCCAGACGATCTGTCATTTCTTGAAACATTAGTAGATATCTGTTTGTAATTATGTTTTATGTTTTGACTGATTTTGTAAACATATCTCTAAAATATTGAGTTGTCCTCACAAACATGCTGTCATGCCCCATCTGGTGTGGCTCAGTGGATTGAGCACCAGCTTGCTAACCAAAGAGTCACTGGTTCAATTCCCAGTCAGAGCACATGCCTGGGTTGTAGACCAGGTCTCCTGTGGGGGCACGTAAGAGGCAACTACACATGGCTGTTTCCCTCCCTCCACCTCTCTCTAAAAATGAATAAAATCTTTTAAAAAGTGCTGTCACTATTTGTGTCATTTATTTAAAAGATTTTAATGATGGCTTATAATCTTCATATGTTATGGGCATCTCTTGCTAGACTGATTTTCCTGAAGGCCTCTTATATTAATATTATTGATGTTAACTTTTAAAAACTTGAATTCTAAATATTTTCTGCAGTGATGAGGAAATGCAACTAATTTTCAGATTAAAATTGATCTTACGTTGAGCAACCCAGGCAACCTATTTTATTAGTTCTCATAAGTTTTTATTTCACTTCTTTACATCTGTTTATTTCTTATTCTTTTACATTTTAATTTGTTTCTGTTCTTTATTTACTCTGCTAGCTGCATACTCCAATGAATTTTTACCTAAAATGGGCAACATAAGACATTATTGCCTTTTACATATCTTAAAGTAAATATCTCTATTCTTTCAATATTAAATAACAATTAAAATTACCGTTGAGTGTTCAAATGTATTTTATGTGGTTTACACTACACCATTATTGACATAGAGAAAAATAAGGAAAAATAACTTTTGCAATGATAAAGTTTTAGAAGACAAATTCAAGCAACTAGGTTATAAACCTTAACCAATGAATTGCAAAAAACCTAACACTGAAGATGATTGTTCACTATTCTTTATTTTACTTGTTAAACCACCAATGTGGAATGTTAATGCTTCCATTGAAGTGAGACACTCCATTGAAAGTGAAGACCCAATAAGCCTCATTCTTCAAAATCTCCAATGACTTTTTTAGCTTAACTTAAAAGAGAATACACAACAAAGTGAATGAAGAGATAAGTACCATTAATAATGATTATCTTGAAAGAAAAAGAAAATTGATGACAGTGTGATAAAGACATGAGGGTTCCTCCCCACATTAGTGATTTCCAACTGTATTTCCACAAAAAAATTTAAAACAAGCAGTGTCTGACGATTTAGTCAGAGGCACTGACTTAATTTTCCTTCTTATGGTCAAATAAAAAAATATGACAACAAGCTCTAGCTGGTAGTACAGTGGATAAGAAAGATGCCTACCTGCAAAACCAAAGGTCCCTAGTTCGATTCCCAGTCAGGGCATATAACCAGGTTGCAAGCCAGGTCTCCAGCCAGGTCTGTAGCTGGAGGCAGGTGAAAAGCAACCATACATTGGTGTCTCTCTCCCTTCCCCTCTCTCTGAAAATAATGAATAAAATCTTAAAAAAAAATATATATATATATAATATATATATATATGTATATATATGTAACGATAGCCATAGAACATTAGCTATCAGATAAAAAGAAATAGAAGTTATACATATTTTTAAATCAGACAGATAGGGAAAAAATAAAGGATATATTTTGGTGCGCCATAGAACTTTAGTATTTAGCTTATGTGTGTCATGAGATGAAAAAGTTTGAAAATAGATGCTTTAGTGCAACAAATCCCTTTGAAAGTCACAAATTCTTACTTTTCATGTTGTGGAAAATATAGGACTCAGCATCAGAATATTTGTTAATTATGTTATTTGTTATTGAATCTGAAGATAAATCAATAGACATAAAATCTATTTAATTAATCAATATATTTTTCACTCTTTAACACATAAAATGCAACCCATGTGTATTTTAGCAAAATAAATGACAAAACAAAGAACATTTATCCTACCTTGTTATTTATAATTTCATAGATACATTTGTTTTGTTAACTGGAATAAATTTATTAGAGTAATATATAAATATCCTGAGGTCAATCCTTAAATAAATAATATACATAAAAATAGTCTTAATCTAAGAAGCAATCTAATAAATCCTATAATGTTTAAAACTGACAAAGATTTTATAATACAATTTTAAAATAATTTAAATATATAAATAAAATATATTTGTTCATTTATTTACCCATAAGTAGTTATTAAATACTTATAAGGTGGCAAGCACTATTGTATTAACATGGCCAATAATTGCAAAAGTATGTGGACTAAAAATTCTATTAGCCATCTACAAAATCTGTAAACTAATAATGCTTCCTTCAGAGAGGGTAGAAAACTAATTAAAAGTTGCAGTAGAAAAGTGTAATGCAGAACTCTAAATTTTGAGTTCTCTCTGTAAATAGACTCCCTGTCTTAATAAATAAAAACACTGTGCTTTTATTTAAGCTTGTTCTACTTGCGTATTTAGGACTAGAACATCTGTGCCCTCATCCCCTACTAGCATAAGAATCAAAGATAAAAAGAGCAATAAACCAACACAACTCCATAATTATAAAAAAATATTAATTTCCTTATCCATTGTCCAATTTGATCACAATATAATTTTTAAAGCACTATACAGTATGTTTAGTTAGTTCATCCTTCTCATTAATTTCACTCAAAAAAATAGAAGCATTGAACTACAAAGCGACTCAGACAAAGGAAGAAATCCTCCCCTGAGACAACCTTCCCACATGCATACTAGTATAAAAAGAAGAATGAGAATCTGTTAGTAGTCAATGACCTATTTGAAATAAGTTAAAAATAGAAAGAGAGAGCAAAGAACTTTAAGGTAATACAGAGATAAGGATCACTTCATGATGCAATGTTTGCTTCCATATAACTGCATGTGATTACATTTTATTTTATTTTGAGACTGGGAGTTTCTGCCCTTAGAGGATTGATTCCACAATTAAACCCTATAATCTAGTCCCACCTGTTACTTAATTCTCTTCCAGGAGAACATAAAAGTGCAATGACCAGTATTTATACAGACAGAGTCTCAAATTGTTATCAATAGGTAATACAAATATTCAGTGCATTTATTTCTAAAGTGATTAGTTCTTATTTCTCAGCTCCAACTGAAATCCTCTAATAGAAAAGAAAATAATAGCCTACATGAGAAAGACACTGGGAAGGAAGCACACAAAGATTCCATGCTGTTGTTTACTGCAGTGGACAGGTACAGTGTCTGCTAGTACATGACATTAATTTGACAGTCTACTATGTATCAAGAACAATTATTTGTTATTTAGCTGATGTGTAAATACTACCACATAATTCTAAAAGATACAATACATGTCAAAAGGTGTCAAAATACTAGTTATTTGAAATGCTCACTAGTTCTGCTGCTTGAGGTATACAGGAAATTTCTGGGGGATAATGCATGAATTTCAAAGTATAAACAGCATGCTCTTGAGATATAAACAATGGATCTGTGTTAAATTCACAAATTTTGCAGAGACTGGGAAAGACTACAGTAGAAATATTTACATCCTTTGCATTTTGGGTGTGAGCTGATGGAGAACAACATATATTGCATTTGCAGAATTTAAGTGGATTGTGTGGATTGAGACAAGTCAATTGAGGGGCCTAGAATGAGATTTAAGACAATCAATTGCTCCATTAATTCAAAGGTTACTCCATTCACCCATGTATGCTTCTATTTCTTCCATTACTCTATATACTGTGAAATATTAATGTAAGGGGATATTTTCCCTAAATCTAGAGAACCTCATTAGCATTTCTATTATTTCCTGTATCCTTTGGAGAAGGAACTATCTACACATATACAAGTATAAGCAAACTACATTTGTAATCAATGACTAGAACAAATTACACATTAGTGACTGAGTTCATCCTGCTAGGATTAGCAGAAACACCAGAGCTACAGGTTACCCTCTTCTTGCTCTTTTTTGTGATTTACACACTGACACTTGGGGGCAATGTTGGGATGATCCTCCTAATCAGGATTGAGTCCCAGCTTCACACACCCATGTATTTCTTCCTGGCTAACCTGTCCTTTGCAGACATTTGCTATTCATCCACCATCACCCCAAAGATGCTGGTGGACTTACTGTCACAGAAGAAAACCATCTCCTTTGCTGGCTGCTTCCTGCAGATGTACTTCTTCATTGCTTTGGCCACAATGGAATGCATCCTCTTTGGGTTGATGGCCTATGACCGTTATGTGGCCATATGCAACCCTCTACTTTACCCCTTGGTCATGACCAGGACAGTCTGCCTGAAAATGGTAGCAGGGGCTTTCACAGCAGGACTGTTGAACTCCATGGTGCACACAAGTTATGCGAGCAACCTGCAATTCTGCAGTTCCAATGTCATCCACCACTTCTTCTGTGACTGCCCTCCACTTTTCAAGCTCTCATGTTCTGACATGCACCTCAATGAAAGCATCCTTTCCACTTTTGCGGGAGTGAATATGGTCGGGACCCTGCTGGTCATCCTCACATCCTACTCCTACATTCTCTTCTCCATCTTTCGTATGCATTCAGGGGAGGGGAGGCACAGAGCTTTCTCAACCTGTGCCTCTCACCTGACAGCAATAATTCTGTTCTATTCCACTGCCATCTATACTTATCTGAGACCTACTTCCAGCTACTCCCTGGGTCAGGACAAAGTGGCTTCTGTGTTCTACACAGTGGTGATCCCCATGTTGAATCCTCTGATCTACAGCCTCAGGAATAAGGATGTAAAGAAGGCTTTATGGAATGTGCTTACAAGGAAAAGGATCCCTTCCTTTCTGTGATGGTTTGGTTAATTTTCTGAACTTAGCAAAGTAATAAAATTTCAAAGACTGGATCAAAGGTACAAAGGTACAGTACTTTATAAGAATGTTTTAAAATAATCACATGCTGTAATGGTCAAGTATTTGTGTCGTGTAAGTAAAAGTTACCTTAAATGTACCTACGTATAAGGTAACATACCAGACTTATATAAGGTCATTGATCTCCCTATAAGAATTCTGTATGTTCAGTCCATCCCCCAAATAAGGTCTGTTTGTAATAATATCTAGCTTAGGAAAAGATTGTATGAAATAAGCCATAGGAAATATTTGTAATTATATATACAATTTTCCTCTATGCATTATATATAGGGCACCTATATGTTCATTTTTAAAATATAACAAACTGTTTTCTCATTTTCTTATTTATATTTATATTCTCAACAACAGCACATAAAACCTCAGTTTTCATATCCTTACTAGCACTTGTTAGAATTGGACATTTAAGTTCTTTTTATAATATAATAAGGCTAACAGATAACAAATCTTTAGCATATCTGAAAATATTTTTGTCCATTGTATTAGACAGACACATCTTCTTTTCTGAATGAAGACAGCCTATATTCACCCATTGTTTGTTTTTAACATGCACCCTCCATTTATCTTGAATGACACTATACGTATGTAAAATTTTCATTATGTGTAGACATCTCTAGACTCTACTCATCAGTCAATGTTACACATCCTTCATTACAAAGTTTTCCTTCATACAAGGGCATTAATAACTACTAGATATTTCTTCAGAATGAGTTCACTCACATAATCCTCAGTTACTACAAACAAATGTGAACGTTGAACATTGCAAAAGGCTGATGGGAAAAAAAATTGATCCATTTGAGATATGACATTGGAGGAGAGCTCTATGGATAGCCAGGACCTCCAGGAAGAGAAGTGGGTCCTGGATAAATGAAGCCTGAATAAGGCTTGAGATTAAAATGACAAAACTGAGGCTATCCTTCTGGTATAGCATGAGAAGGCAGGGCTCTTGAACAAGAACATAATGCTGGTACATACAGAAGGCAACAGGAAAATAAGATCAAAGATGACATGGGTCAGCTCCACAAAGGAAGACCCATAAGCATGAGTCTCCATTGGCTAGGCAGGGCTGTTGAGGACAGGACAGTGTGACCATCACTCATTCATAGGGTTGCCAGGATTTACAGCGAACTCAAGAGCATGTAACAGCAATTCCACAAACCTAGGCCTCGTAGTCTGTCATTTTTAGAACATGAATAAAGATTTGTTTATGATTGTGTTTTACTTGTAGACCCATTTTGTAAAACATATCTTTAAAATATTGTGTCATTTTCATAAACATGCTGTCACTTCCTATATGGTGTGGCTCAGTGGATTGAGTGCTGGCCTGAGAACCAAAGGGTTACTGGTTTGATTCCCAGTCAGAACACATGCCTAGGTTACAAGCCAGGTCCTGTGGGGGTGTATGAGAGGCAACCACTCATTGATATTTCTCTCCCTCTTTCTCTCACTCTTCTCCCCTCTAAAAATGAATAAAATCGCCCTGGCTGGTGATTCAGTGGATAAGGTGCCCGGCCTGTGAACCCAAAGGTTGCTGGTTTGATTCCCAGCCAGGATACATAACCAGGTTGCAAGCCAGGTCTCTAGCCAGGTCTGTAGCAGAAGGCAGGTGAAAGGCAACCATACGTTGATGTCTCTCTCCCTCTCTGCCTCTCTCTAAAAATAATAAATAAAAATCTTCAACAAAATAAAAATGAATAAAATCTTTTTTAATGCTGTTATTATTTGTCTTACTTATTTAAAAAATGTTAATGATGGTTTATAATCTCCATATGTTATAAGTATCCATTGCTAGATCAATCTTTCTGAAGGCTTGTTAGTTATAGTATTAATGTTAACCTTCAAAACTGAATTCTAAATAGTTTCTGCAGTGATGAGGAAATGTAACTAATATTCAGATTAAATATTGATCTTACATTTAACAGCCCAGACAACCTATTTTATTAATCTCATAATTTTTCATTTCATTTCTTTTCATCAATTCATTCCTTATACTTTCACATTTTATTTTGCTTACTATTATTATTATTATTATTTTGCTCTGTTAGCTGCATCCTCCAGTGAATTTTTACCCAAAGTGGGCAACATTAGATATCTTTGCCTTTTACATACCTTCAAGTAAACATCATTAATCTTTTATTATCTTTTTTTAAATTTAATTTTATTGTCATTTAATTACATCTATCCCCTTTCTCCTTCCCTCTGTCCCCTTCCCCACCCACCCACTCCACCAAAATCAATCCCACTTGTTGTCCATGTCCATGGTTCTTCCATCCTAGTCCGTTGATTAAACTGCTCCCTTTCTTTGCCTCTTCCTTTCCCTTCCCCCATTCCCCCTCCTCTCTGCACACTGGAGATCTTTCCATTGTATTCATGTATCTTGTTCTGTTTTGCTTGTTTGTTTATTTTGTTCATTATTGTCCTATAATGGATAAGATCATATGGTATTTGTCTTTCACTGACGGGCTTATTTCACTAAGCATAATTCTTTCTAGTTCCATCCATGTTGTTGCAAAGGGTAGGAGTTCCTTCTTTCTTTCGATGTGTAGTAGTCCATTGGGTAAATGTACCAAAGTTTTGTGATCCAATCATCCACTGATGGGCACTCAGGCTGTTTCCAGGACTTGGCTATTGTAAATAGCGCTGCTATGAACATAGAGGTACATAGGTTGTTCTGAATTGGTGTTTCAGGGTTCTTTGGGTATAGTCCTAGTAGTGGAATTGCTGGGTCAAAAAGCAGTTCCATTTTCAATTTTAAATAGTAATTAAAATTACTCTTGAGCCTCCAAATGCAATTTATCTGGTTTATCCTACACCATTATCAACATAGAGAAAGAAAGGGAAAAATAAGTTTTGCAATGATAAAGTTTTGGAACACAAATTCAAACAACTATGTGATAAGCCTTAACCATTAAATTGTAAAAGGCCTAACATTGAATGTGATTGTTCACTATTTTTTATTTTACTTGTTAATCTACAAATGTGGAATGCTCATACTACCATTTTATGAAACAGACATTCCATTAAAAGTGAATACCTCATGAGCCTTATTATTAAAATTTTTGGGTGAATTTTTTTAACTTAAAAGAGAACAGCAATGATGAATGAAGGGTAAATACTATCAATAATGATTATCTTGAAAGAAAGAGAAAATTGATGAATGTGTGATAAAGATATGAGGATTCCTCTCCATATTAGTGGTGCAATTTTTAAACTCGTATACCACAAGAATTTATAAAGCAAGCAGTATCTGATTATTTAGTCATGGGTACTGACTTATTCTCCTTTGTATTGTCAAATTTAAAAAAATGAAGACAGCCAACACAACAATAACCATCTGATAAAACCTTATTGAAATTATACCTATCTTATAGTCAGATGGAAAAAATGGACTATATATATGTGCATGTATATATATATATATATATATATATATATATATATATAGTGCGCCACAAAACTTTAGTAACTAGCCTATATGTGTCATAAGGTAAAAAGCTTCGAAATAGCTGCTTTAGAGTAACAAATCCCTTTGAAAATTATGAAGTCTTAATTTTTATATTGAGGAAAATATAGAAGTCAGTATCATAATATTTATTAATTATTTTATTTGTAATTGAATCTCAAGATAAATCAATAGACATTAAAGCTATTTAATAAATCAACATATATTTCATTCTTTAGTTTATAAAATGAAACCCAAATGTATATTTTAGCAAAATAAATAAAATAATAATTATTTATCTTACAATTTCAAACAGGCATTTGATTTACTAACTAGATTAAAATTATTAGAGTAAAATATAACTATCCTGAGATCAATACTTAAATTAAAAATATACATATAAGTATTCACAATCCAAGAAGCATTGATTCATGAATCATATCATTTTTAAAACTGACAAAGATTTTAAAATATAATTTTAACTGATTTAAATTTTAAAATATATTTGAAATATATAAATGAAATATATTTGTTCATTTATTTACCCACAAATATTTATTAAATGCTTACAAGATGGCAGGTACTATTCTATTAACATGGCCAATAATTAACATGACCAATGTAAAAGTAAGTGGACTAAAAATTCTATCAGCCATCTACAAAATCTATAAAATACTAATGCCTCCTCAAAAAGCATAGACAACTAATTAAAATTTGCAGTAGAAAAGTATAATGAAGAGTTCTGCTTTTTGAGTTCTCTCTGTAAATAGACTCCCTGCACATGGACACACAATACCTTTTATTTAACGTTGTTCTACTTGTGTATTTAGGACTAGGACATCTGTACCATCAACCCCTACTAGCATAAGAATCACAGACAAAAAAGAGCAATAAGCCAACACAACTCCATAATTATTTTTTTAAAAAAGCTTAATTTCCTTCCTATTTGATGACGATATAATTAAAAAAAGAAAAAAACTGTACAGTATGTTTACAGTTAATTCATCCTTCTCATTAATTTCACTCAAAAAGAGAGATGCATTGAACTTTAAAGTGACTCAGACGAAGGAAGAAATCCTCTCCCTGAGACCATTCTCCCATGTACATATTGAATAAAAAGGATGAGAATCTGGTAGTGGCCCATGACCCATTTGAAATAGGCTAAAAATAGAAAGAGAGAACAAAGGACTTTAAGGTAATACAGAGATCAGGATCACTTCATGATGCAATGTTTGCTTCCAGATAACTGCATGTAATTACATTTTATTTTATTTCATATTATTTTGAGACTGGGAGTTTCTGCCCTTAGAGGATTGATTTCCACAATTACACTCTATAATCTAGTCCCACTGGTTACTCCATTCTCTTCCAGGAGAACATAAAAGTGCAACAACCAGTGTTTACACAGACAGAGTCTCAAATTTTTGTCAAAAGGTAATTCAAATATTCATTGCATTGCATTTCTAAAGTGATTAATTCTTATTTTTCAGCTCCAGCTGAAATCCTCAAATAGAAAAGAAAATAATAGCCTACATGAGAAAGACACTGGGAAGGAAGCACACAAAGATTCTATGCTGTTATTTACTGCAGTGGACAGGTACTGTGTCTGCTAGTGTGTGACATTTATTTAATAGTGTACTATATATCAAGAACAATTTTTTGTTATTTAGCTGATGTGTAAATACTACCACATAATTCTATAAGATACAATACATGTCAAAAGGTGTCAAAATATTAGTTATTTGAATGCTCACTAGTTTTGTTGCTTGAGGTACACAGGAAATTTCTGGGAGATAATGCATGAATTTTAAAATATAAACAGCATGCTCTTGAAATATAAACAATGGATCTGTGTTAAATTTACAAATCTTGCAAAGATTGGGAAAGACTACAAAAGAAATATTTATATCCTTTGCATTTTGGGTGTGAGCTGATGGAGAACAACATATATTGCATTTGCAGAATGTAAGTGGATTATGTGGATTGAGAGGCCAAGTCAATTGAGGGGCCAAGAATCAAATTTAGGAAAGTCAATTGCTTTATAAATTCAAAGGCTTCTCCACTTGCCCACTTATGCTCCTCTTTCTCCTTTGCTCTTTTACTATGAAATATTCACCTAGGGAGATTTTTTCCGCAGGTGTGAGGAACCTCATTAACATTCCTACCATTTCCTGTATCCTTTGGAGAGGGAACTATCTACACATATACAAGTATAAGCAAACTATATTTGTAATAAATGACCAGAACAAATTACACTTTAGTGACTGAGTTCATCCTGCTGGGATTAGCAGACACACCAGAGCTACAGGTTACCCTCTTCTTGCTCTTTTTT
>PVIW01017158.1:0-14764 GCA_004026585.1 Noctilio leporinus
CCAACCCCTTTTCCCCTGACCACTGAAGGCCTATTCCTTGTATTCATACACTTGGTTCTGTTTTGCTTGTTGTTAGTTTTGCTCATTATTGTCTCGTAATGGGTGAGATCATATGATACTTGTCCTTCACTGACTGGCTTATTTCACTAAGCATAATACTCTCCAGTTCCATCCATGTTGTTGCAAAGGGTACAAGTTCCTTCTTTCTTTCTGCTATATAGAATTCCATTGTGTAAATGTACCAAAGTTTTTTGATCCAATCATCCACTGATGGGCACGTAGGCTGTTTCCAGCACTTGGCTATTTTAAATAGTGCCACTGTGAACATAGGTGTGCATAGGTTCTTATGAATTGGTGTTTCAGGATTCTTTGGGTATAGTCCAAGTAGTTGAATTGCTGGATCAAAAGGCAGTTCCATTTTTAGTTTTTTAAGGAAACCCCATACTGTTTTCCACAGTGGCTGCACTAGCCTACATTCCCACCACCAAGTTTTGTGTGAATAATAAAGTGGTGCTGTCACCACGAGTGGCAGCCTTCCTGACCCCAACATTTTTGTGTCTGTCTTTTCATTACGAATCTTACCACATCTATCATTCCTCTGGCCCGGCAGGACCGCAGCAACCCAGCCTCATTGTGATGTGACAAAGCCTTTACTGGGATATCACACGACTTGACTGACTTTTCACTTGGTCTCTGTTTGATGTAACAACCCCCCATTGTGATGTCAAAAGACATCAAGTGATGTAACAAGCCACAACAGTAATTTCATAAGCTTCCATTGTGATATCACACAAACACACTATAATAGGTCGCCATTGTGATAACACATAGCCTCATTGTGTGTAACAATCCTCCACTGTGAGGTCATTTCACCTCACTGTGATGTGACAGCCCAGTACTACAGTGTCAGAGGCCTCCAACTGTAATTTCATACTGCTTTTCTATGTGGTCAGAAAGCATTATCTGTGATGTCACACAATGAGGCAGTGATCTCACATGGACTCATTGTGATGTAACAAGAATCCACTGTGATGTTACATGTCCTCATTATGATGTAACAGGCTTCTAATCTGTAGCCACATGACTTTATTCTGCTACACAGCTTCACTGTGATGCTCATGGCCTCATTTTGATGCAACAGGCCTCAACTATGATGTCACACAGCCTCAATCTGATGCAATAAGCCTCTAGTTTGATTTCCTATGGACTCACTATGATGTAACAGGCCACAATTGTAATGCTATAGGCCTTTACTTTGATGTCACATGACCTCACTCTGATGTAATAAGCCTCCAATATGATTTCATGTGGTCTCATTGTGATGTAACAGACTATAATTCTAATGGCAAAGACCCTTACTGTGATGGTACATAGACTTACTCTGTGGTAACAGGCCTCCACTGTGATTTTGCTTGGGCTTACTGTGATGTTACAACCCTCCATTGTAATGTCACTTGGACTTAGCTGATGTAATGGGGTGCAACTGTAATTTCACAGGTCCCCTCTGTGATGTCACACAGCCTCCATTGTTATTTCATGCCATGCCCAATGTCAAAAGACAAAGATTAACTATGATTCCACACTCCTAGGCCAAGGCTTCTTCACTGAGCAGTAGGATTACTGTGCCCATGCTACAGGGGATGCTGTGATGACTATGGCAATGGTGGTGGGGGTTGGTGGGAAAAAAACCTAAAGAACCCAACATTCCCAGGCCAAGTTCCATCCAAGTATTCACCAGGCCAGACCCTGCTTAGCCTGTGAGATCACAGGGCATTGGGTATGTTCAGGAGGTGGGGCTGTAGAAAGGGAAAGTGGCCTCCAGCAACCTCAAGAGGCCCTTCCTGGCCTACAGGACACTCTCCCCTCAAGGGGGCCTCAGGTGGTTCTGCTCTTCTCTGTGAGGCTGCCCCTGAACCTTCCACTGGTCCCCTCTGCCATCTCAACAGGTTCCAAAAGGGCAGAGCAAGAAAGGGTGAGACAGGGGCACCTCCCTTAGTGGTGACTAGCTCTGCTTTGAGAGGTAAGGAAGGGAGGGGTCCTGCCCAGGTCAAACTGAAAGGATTCAGAAACCTGCTGCAATCTCAGTCAGACTGCTGGTGGCTGAGGGCCTGCAGAAGTAAGAGCCAAAGGCAGGACAAGGAAGGGGTGGCAGGTGCCTCCCGCAGCCCAGACACTCCCTGAAGAGGCTGGGCAGAGACAAGGTCAGGAATTCCCTGGGCCTCCAGGTTGAGGATATTGTGATGGTGCTTCCCTCCCCCTGTTGGTGGGCCTATCTCTGGGATCCCGAAGCAAGGCTGTGGGCCTCCACCCTCGCCTGTGGGGATGGGACACACCAGCCCACTTCCATACTCAACAGGTGCCCAGTGGCAGCCTGGATCCTCATAGTAGCCCATCCAGTATCCTCTGCAGTGTCAGTGTCAATGGGGAGTGCTTGCTCATTATTCTGGGCAGTGGTTCTGCTCTGAGCAAGAAGATGAAGACACCCTAGCAGGAGAAAGTGGCTGAAAGGAACCACCAAGGCAATGGTGGAAAAGAGGGTAAAGGCAGGACACAAAAATGAGAATTCCACAAAAGCCTAGAGCACCCACTCATGCGACTCGATCTGTCAGCCTGTTTAGCTGTCTAGAATATAAGGAGATCCTGCATATTCAGGGTGCTATGGCCATAAATGCAGAAAGTAGTTTCCAGCAGTACACCTGGCCTCTAGGCACCATTCCCAGCAACAGTCAGGTACCCATGAGCAGCTGCTACAGCCTCAGCCTACAGGCTTTTCTATCTGTCTATCTCTGCATCTTTCTACCTCTCAATTTGAATGCCTTTCTTTTCTTTCTTTCTATCTATCATTCTTTCTCTTTTTTTCTTTCTTTCCTTTGCTTTCTTTCTTATAATAGAATATAACTAATTTATTAACCCCATGCATATCTTTATTCTCTACAAAATAGAATAACATTATCTCCTCTCCTCTCACCCAAAAGGTCTCCACTCTAGTACCTCAGGTTGAGAAAACCACTTTGTGCATGAGCCATGACAGTTGAATGGAAGTGCCATTCTGAAAGTGACACCATGCCACGAGAATGGAGGACTAAACCAGGCAGAAGTTGGAAGCCTCCTTGGGTAGCTCTCTGCTAACACATCCTAGCAGTACTCATCTTCTGTCAATAGGAATAGGAATATCTTTTTTTTTTTTTTAAACTGGTTTCTACTGAGAAGGAAGTGAACCAATGCAGAGCTGATCATCATCCCTCACATTCCCATTTTTCAACAGACAGATGTGCTTAGGCCAGGCATTGGTGGACTGGATGTCTGCTGATGTCACCACCTCCCTCTCAGTACAAAAAAAAAAAAAAAAAAAAAAAAGCTTCCTGCTGTCATTTTCACAGAGCTACCCTCCTGGAGCACTTAGACCATTCGCAGCAAGGAGGCATGTGAGAGGGGGTCAGTTTAGTTTAGTGCAGAGGGGACTCCAAAGACAACAAGCTGATATCCCAGGGCAGTGATTTTCAGCCGGTGTGCCCCAACAATTTTTAAAACATGTGATACCTGACTAGTCAGGGCAACTGACAGACATATTTTCCCTTAGATTGGGAGAAATGTGAAAAATAAATAATATCAACATTCAATACAACAGTGACTGTTCAGTGTGAATGGATCAAAATTATACTTTTATTTTTTATACTTTTTGGTCAGATTGGCAAAATATGTGGTTTTGGGTGTACCACAAAATTTGAGTAATTAATGAATGGTGAAAAACATTGAAAATCACTGCCCTAGGGTTGAGCCTGGCTAGATAAGTTTCCCCTCCAAATAAAATTATTTTTGAAAATTACAAGCCAGTAGATTTTGAATGAAGGCCTTCAGGGTTTGTTAATGTGCCTAATGAATGAACATTACCCACTTCCTTTGATGCTCAGAGAATTTTTCAGGTCAATGCTTGCCTGTGTTCCAAAATGTTAAGCATGTAGAATAATGAGTTTTTGAATCAATGAGATAGAATTATGTCCAAAGTTTCTTTTGAAGGAGGTAAATTTAGCCATTTGGAAGAGGAGTGGGGATTGAAGTTATTTTGCCGTGTATGATCCTATACATGACATGATAGGAATCCCACTTGAACAGTGAAGCAGGTAGATCAATTAAATGAATGGTGAGCTTTTCCCAAATTATTCAAGACACCAGTTTTGATTTCTACTTCCTCTGATGCATTCAGATTGTTCCCAAGAGACAAGCCAATTGTTTATTCAACAGTCATTTTTTGAGTCCACTCTCCACGCTGGGAACAGTACTAGGCATTGGGAACACAAAGATAAAACACAGGCTCTTTGTCTTCAAAGAGCTCCTATTTGAGGTGAGAGGATGACAGGCTGTGGGCACTTCATAAGAGCTGTTTCTGTGGAGTGTGGGGAAAAGGAACCCATGCAAAAAAACCTGACTTGAGAAATGTCGGAAATGAATGGCAGACATGGGGATGGTGAAAGATTGTGGAAAAAGGAAAAGAAAAAAAATAGGGGAATAAGGGAGATTGCAGGAAAAAAAGAAGATAGGGGAATAAGGGTGAAGATAGACCTATTTTTTCTTGGCTTATCTAGCATCTTCTCTTTTGTTGTAGGCATATGAAACTTGAGAGATTTTTACTTTCATCTATTTCTAGGTTGTCTTGAAAGTCAAGAGAACAGTTTTGACATGTGATTGTAGTCTGACAATGGGTTGTGGTTGTCACCTTGAGAGAGGACTTGGCTCACCAGTTTTCTTCCTGGCCTGCTGATCATCTGCACCTCCAATGGGGAAGGGAGACTCTGAGTCAGGGTCTTTTGGCATCCTGGCAATTCAGGGAAGCATCCAGATACAGGAGGGCCAGATAGGGGCTGAGGGCTACTTGTTGAGTTTGAGGAAGAACTAAGACTAAGAGAGGCTTCAAAGCAGTGGGAGAGGAGGACGTGATCTGTCTATTCTATTTGAAAGAGAGGAAGAGGAAAATGTGTTGGTGGCCTCTGGTATACCCCCAACAGGGGTCCTGGCCCACAACCCAGGCATGTTCCCTGACTGGGAAGCCAACTAGTGGCCTTTAGGTTTGTAGGCCAGAACTCCATTCAGGAAGCCAAACCAGCAGGGCCAGAAAATATTTTAGGAGTATAGGTGCTCCAGTATTTTGTAAGTATTACTGTTCAACTCTCTTGCTAGCTTTCTTCATCTGCTTCCATTTATACTGAGGTTATTCTAACTAGCTCACTTGTAACATTTTAAAGAAAGTCCACTCTGCTTCACACCTCTGTTGCTTCCCTATCACCCTTTGAGCCTCCAAGAAACAGAAAAGCAGTATGGTCAACTGAGGCCTTTGAAAGATGAAATCTGCTTTCTAGAGGTCAACTGGTCAAAAACATGCACAGCTTGAGGGCACAGATTTTGAAAAAGAGACATAGTGGCAAAAGGGCTTGAGTATTCATTTAGGTCCACTTTATGCATCTGTGGATTTAAAAGAATCTTCACAGCGGAAGAGTTTTGTCCCTGGGTGCTTGGAAAATCCACAACTCCCTTGAATGTGGTGACACAGATGTGTTGAAGCTGGTTCTTGAGATTGGGAATGTTCAATCCTTTTGGTCTTGGGAAAGCCTCCATGCAATTCAGCACCTGGTTTGGAGCCACAGGGGTGCAATGGCTGGTACGGAGGTATTGCCATCAAAGTTACCTGCTTCACTGGATCCTGGATTGCTGATAGATGCCACCCCTGCCAAGGACTGGCTGTTAGCTCTGGTCATCCTCATGGGTCCATTGCCTACACCAGGATTATGTGTGGGGTGGGGTGAACTCATCATGTTCCCCACAACATGATCTTAAAGGCTACCAGGTCTTTTCAGTTTTTGTTGTTGTTCTGAGCAGATCTCAGATGGCCAGCCACTTCCAGCCATGTTTCCAGAGGAACAACAGAGTTTTCACCAGTGGCATCCCCAGTGGCAACCCACCTGGGAATATCTTTGGGTCCAGCTTTCAGGTCATGGCTTTCGTAAGCCATGTTGCTTGGAGCCTTCTCTGTTTGTCTGTTGATCCCTACCACCATGCCCTGTGAAATTTCAACATCCCCAATTCTGTCCACTTCATCAACCACAAAGCCTTTGGTTCATTTCAGCTGACTTGTGTCATAAGCATTAGGGATTCATTGCAGTTAGGCACAAATTTGTCTGAAAGAGGCCCTGTTTCTCCTACATGAGAATATTGTTTTCCTTCACAACTGACTTTTCTAACCCAGAGACTTCAGAATTGAGCACAGAATCAGGAATCCAGGATCTTTCACTGATGAAACTGTTATATGAATAGGAAACCACACAGGAAACTAGCCCAAATATCCAACTGCCCTGCTGCTGGTATAGTTCTAAATTCAGGATGCTGACCACCCTTAGTGGTTGTAGCTCTTCCTGCAGAGAAGTTTGTGTCTGAGCTCAGACTGACTCAATCTCATTGTGTACCTTGCACAGTAATACACGGCAGTGTCCTCGGCTTTCAGGCTGCTCAGTTCCATGTAAGCTGTGCTTGTGGCCATATCTGTGGCCATGGTGAATCTGTCCTGGAAGTTCTGCGCATAGTACATTTTACCATTCTTGGGGTTAACATCCCCCATCCACTCAAGATCTTGTCCTGGGATTTGTCTCACCCAGTCTATCCAGTGGTCTGAGAAGGTGTATCCAGAAGCCTTGCAAGAGACCTTCACTGAGGCCCCAGACTTCCTCACCTCAGCCCCAGACTGCACCAGCTGCACCTGGGCATGGACACCTGTGGGGAGAAAATAAGAGTGGATGGAAACACACCTTGGCTTCCCTACTCTGCTCCTCAATCCAGAGAATGGGAAATCTGTTACCTGTAACCACTGCCACCAGGAATAGGGCTCTCCAGCTCCAGTCCATATTGAAGGGCTGTGCCATCAGGGTCTCTATAAGGGAGGGTGTGGCTGTGGGTGATGTTCTCAGAACACAAACAAACCCATATTTAAGTTAGCCTACCTCTTCATATTTGCATATTAATGGGACTGAGTGCTTCAAAGTTGATTATTTATCCCCACTTTGAGAGAAGATAGAGGACACAGGGACCATGCTCAGAGGGAGTCTAATAATCTCAGGGCTAATCCATGTGTGAGGATATGTGTACCCGGGCAGCACCCTGAGGTCTGTGCTTACATCATTTCTTCTATTGAGGAACAAGCCCCCACAGGACATGCTCCTTATTGTGAACCATATTTGAGAGAGGGATAGAGCACTTGAACCATGTCTGCGCTTTAACACTTGAAAGGCTATTTCTGGATATGTCTGTTTGCAAAATGCTGCACCAACTGAATAGCAAAACCATTCTTGTGTTTAACCCTTACAAGTCAGATATAAATAAGCCCTACAAATACCTCATTGACTGTTTGTCTTTTGTTTTCAAGTTTGGTAAATGCTTGGGAGAATAGAATATTTACAGTCACTTTTGGTCTAACACTAATTTTAGATGTTTTCATGAAAATGAATATCCAGGCCATCAGAGAAAGTCTTTTCAGAACTCCCTCTGCACCTATTCCTATGCAGCCAGCTTGAGGTGCAGGTTTCATGTTCCCATTGCTGACCAGTGGAGGCCCTACAGGACACAGTCCTCTCTGGGCTCACTAGCTGGGGAACTCTTCATCTCTATTTCAGAGTTAAAGGATGAATCCTTTCTTCAATATGCTCCCTCATGAACACTTTGTGTTTAGAGACCTCAGACCACAGAGAACTGGCCTTACTAATCTCCATTGACTCTGTAGAGATCATAATCCAGGACTATGTGAAGCCACCTGGGAGCCCCTCCACTGAAGGTGCAAGATGCACTGTCTCAGACAACACTCCTGAGCCCTGAATCTCTCATTGGCACTGGAGACTCTGATGTCCTCAGCTTCCTCTGCCTATATGGTCTCTTGTGTATATCACTGCATGTGGCCCTAATTCCACTGCACTTCTACTGCTCAATGAATCACACACACACACACACACACACACACACACACACACACGGTGTTAATTTTATGTTAATGAAATACAGGTCTCCTTTCTCACTTGTACCTAGCTCATGGTCAGGGACAACACACTGAATCTACCTAGTGAGTGACCTGGTATGATAGTAGAAGAAAAGCAAATATGATTGACTTGAATACTGGAGAGGGATTATCCTTGTTGTTTCCTGATCTCCCCGCACCTGGAAACTGCAAAATCTAGGTAAGAAGGCTCCTGGATTGTTTTTGAAAGGTAGATCAAGAGGACCCATGATCAATCAGTGAAGTCATCAGTAACCTGATAGTTGGTGGGGGTATCTCTGAACTACAACCCACATGTCCCCATTCTCAGAGTTCAAAACCATAATCACTGAGTGGAGAAACATGGGGGACATTGAATGAGCATCTCAAAAATGCACAAGCAGGCCCTAATTCAGGAACAGGGATCCCAGAAAAATGACTCTGCCTGGTTAGAGTCCCTGTGGTGCAGTGACTAGGTTGCTTTGCACCTGTTTCCTGGTGTTCAGACCACCTCCTGTAGTTCAAACCTTTTATTTTTGCAGAAGATTTTTGTGTCTGGACTCACACTGGCTTTATTCATCAGTCTCTCACACAATAATATAGAGAAGTGTTCTGCAGATGGACAATGTTCCAAATCATTCCTTTAGGTGGAGTATGTTCATTTCACAGATGCAGCATGTTGCAATGTGTGACTTCATATTCCCTCTAATAAGGCTTACCTACTTTAGTGTTTTGTTTTTGTGTCTATAACATGCAGTTAGTATAATGTCAGTTCACATAAACCTAGAAAATTTGCAGGGAAAATTCAGTGATACAGAGGTTCAGGAGCAACTCTAGGTACACATCCCTGCCTAAGAAGAAGACTCAGTCAGAGGTCTGAGAATGATTCTGGTCCAGCCATGGACAATGCCCACAAGTGTCCCATGAGAATGAGGATTGGATGATGTTGGATGAGCAGGAGCACAGAAAGGATCTTTAGGGAGGACATAAGGTGTTCACCCCTTACCAAGGAAAGAACAAAATAAAGAAGCCACATGTTGGGACCCCCCAACATGCAGATGAAATGAACCTTCCCTGGCAGCACATGTGAATGGAGAAAAGGTTGACCAATGTCTGTTTGACAAAGGCCTCAATGGCCCATCCACAAAAGTAATTATTGATTACACAAGGTTGAGGATGCATGAACACACCACAAGTCATTACTACAGGAGAGTATTCAAAAGAAAGGGTGTTGTTAGGTTTAGATAACAATAGAAGGAATGATACAATCTGCTTCAGGCTATGGTCTTTTAGACAAGATGACTTTAAGAACTTCACATGGCCCATAGAATTTTAGGGAGGGTGAACTTACCTGTCTGTGGTTAAGGTTTAACATCTACTGCAGGCTCGATACACAAATCAAGGAAGTTTAGGTCACAGGGAAGACTTCAGAGGATGTATGGAATATTCCCAAGGCCAGGTTCATACTTGGAACCCCCCTTGGAGCATAGGGGCCTGTATGAACCCAGCTTTGTCAGGTCTTACAGGCCTTGACCTGGCCTGTGTGGGGCTCCTTGCCCCAACACCTACCTAGGGGGACCCCAATAGTCACTGGAAGATTTGAATTCTCTGGTGCCAATGGCAGAAACCAACTTCAGTAATAGTCTCCAAAACAGAGACATTGTAAATATGGCTGGTCTCTTCAGACAAATACATGCAAATTTTAACTAAACTACAGAATAACCATCATTTCAATATGTCAGCAGCCAGCCTAGGTTCACAGTTTGACTTCACCAAGAACCTCCAAGACAAGTACAAGGAGCAGCCATCTGAAGATTGCTTTCTAGATATTGCAGGGTGGCCCTGGGCAGAACACAGTTGAGGGGTGACCATGGTCTGCAACACCCAGAAAACCCCAGAGAATACACACCCATTACACAGCTATAGTCCATGTCAGAGCACCACCACCCTACCCTGCACAGCTGATTCTCCATGGAGAGATGAGTTTGGTGGTCAATGGTCATAGTCAGTCCCTGCAGCTGACAGGCCTGGGGAGTCCCTTCCAGTGATCTGACAACAGCAATCAAGCTCAACTACATAAGGGGTTGTACTCAGCTCACACAAAGGGTGCACCTTGAGTACATAGCTGGGGTGATAGGTCAGGCTGTGCTGCTCGACCCTGCAGGACACCTAGAATATTAGGCCACACCAAGACAGGGGGTCATAGCAGGTCTACCTACTAGACAAAGTGAACACAGGGATGCTGCCAAAATAAGGAGTCAAAGAACCATGGCCCAAATGAAAGCACAGATCAAAATGCAGAAAAAGAACTAGATAAAATATAAATATGCAATCTATCAGTTGCAGAGTTCAAAACATTGGTTATTAGGATGCTGAAGGAATTTAGTAAGTATAAAAAGTATTTGGTCAAAAGCAAAAGACGTACTAATGGCTTTTTTTTTTTTTTTTTTTAATTACGAAAACAACAGCAGCAGCAATGGAGTGGATGAAGCAAAGAAATCAAATCAATGCTTTGCAACATAAAAAAAGAAAAAAGGAAAAAGCTAACAACTGGAACAACAAGATGTTCACACCAGACAACATTGCCCGTAAATGCATTTCTTAGGACCTATCGTCTTCTTAGCTGCACAGGACTCTCAAACTTCTGACATCAGCTTTGCTGTAAAAATGACCTTATAAAAGCACAAATACTCATTAACTCCCATTTCTTTTGCTTTAAGTAATTGTGATGCTCTCTGTGCCTGAGCACTTGCCTCTCACTTATAGGGTGGCCCTTATTCTTGATGTGGAAAATTTTATAATTTGGTCAGTCTTATTACTACTGTGCAGTAAATATTTGTTATATCTTTGGTTCCAACTACTTTGCAAAATGCAGGCTTTCATTATATTCTTACATTTCATACTTTTCTGTGAGTTTTCTTAAATGAACCTTTCAAATCTGAAACTAAGTAAAATTTAGGTGGAGAGCAGTGCATTGATTTTCTGTGTGTGTGCTTTCTAGGTCAGTCCTAGTTCACACTGGCCTCCTCTGGATCACACATATCCTGTTCCATTAATCTTTGTCCATGCCTTCAGCAAAGCCACTCAATCTTTTTATTTTGGATATTGACACATCTCCTCCAACTTGTACAAAGTCCTTGATTATACCTGAAGATGCTTCAGGTATATTGATGGCATGGGTTTCTGAAGGTGTTTGAGAAAAGCTTAAGACAGAATTTGCATCTTTCTTCTGTCAATACCATAAGTCAAGAAACACACAACCTTTTCTAGAGATGTGATCCTATCCAATTCTGTTACCAGTGGACACACAAGCCAGAAACTTTAGGGTCAAAAATTCTGTGGACCTGGGTGTGAGGTTGTGGCTGCTTCACAATTCTGTGTCTTATGCTTTCTTTGCACCATCCCATCATCTATAGAGATCCCCTGTAGCAGACAGGAATGATAGTGGGCCAAGGGCACCATGGAGTGAACAGCAACTCAGCCCACCTCAGGACCTTACTCTCTGTTACCTGCTGAGGAGGAACCCTTCTCTGACCTGTTGAAGCAAGGCCCCAAGGCAGCTAAGAGCAGAAGGAAATATGGTTTTCATGAGCAGAAGTGGGCAAAGCTCATGTTTCTTGTGGTGACATCTGGATAATTCTGGAACATGCAAATGAAGAGCAAGTATGTAAGTTAAACAAGAGGATTTATATCCTTATTTATTTTCCTAATCTGTAAATAACAACCTTTCATTTTACTTTACTTGCAAACAAAAATATTATTAAGTGATCTTCTTTGGAGTCATCCGTGTCAAATATACTGTGCCAGATGGGGTGAAGGCACAGTTCATTCCATCACACCCAAGAGAACTCTGATATAAATGTTTAAATATCTAGTTATCTGAGTCTTGCTTGCTTAGAGAAACCTATTCCTGACCCACAGAACCAGGCCTACAGCATCCTGTAGGAAAAGAGATGAGAGAATTGGAGGAGATATTGGTGATCCTACTTGCATGGACTCCTATGCCTCTTTTTCCAATGCCCATGACAATGGTAGGGAATGTGCAGAAGAAATGTCTTCAGTCCCCTTATGGTGAATGTGAGTACACACTCATGATTTCTGTACACCAGCCCTCACACTTTATCTCCTCAGGTGCACACAACATGTCTCAATATAGCTAATATCAATTTCCATCAAGACAGGACTATGGAGATGGTGTGGATAAGGTAAGTCCTTCTGATATGGTGCCTTTCTGTACACTGATAGGTGCTATGGCAAGAGAAGTGTGTCCCTGCATATGAAGTAATGTAACTCAGTGGACCATGGTGGTGCCAAATCTGCACTGAGCTTCTTTCACAGCCCTTGAACAGTGGCACCTGCCATGGTGTCTGTAATGTGCAGCACAGAGCAAACACATCTTCCTGTTGGGACCCATTGAAAGCCTCCTTAGGTGAAAGGATGTGGCCTGACCTGCCATGGAAAGCAGTGTGGGCCATTTCCAAAGGGCATCAGGGCCATGGGCAGCTGAGGTCTCTGTGGCTGACAGGTGAATGGGTTTCTGGCACTTGGCTCCTCCATTGTTGTGAGAGGAAAACATGGACATTGAGACCATAACTTCCTTATGCAAGATCCCCATGTCCTTTCACCTCTGGGTGCAAGGTGGCCACTTCAACAGGGATATTGGGAAATCCAGTTATTGGTTCCTGTCACCTGGAGTTTTCTTTCATGGGATTTGACAGGCCCTACTCAACAGGCCCCTTCCTTATATCTTTATTGAAATCTGTAGTCTTAGGCTCCATAAGGTCAACTTTAATGTGACCAGATTTCCAAAACCATGTTCTTCACCTATGGCCAGGGCACTGGGAAACATCCCTGTGTCCCTCACACCTGAGCACTGGGTTTGTTCTGTAGATCAGTGTAAATATTCCATGATTCAGGGCCTTAGCCAGGTAGCCCAGTTGGTTAGAGCATCATCCTGACATGCCTAAGTAGAGTGTTTGATCTCCAGTCAGGACACATATAAGAAGGAAACAGTGACATAGTTCTAATTAAGAATGGAACAGATGGGTTCACCCATAATTCATCAGCATTAAAGTCATATGTTTCCCCTCCTTCCCCTTTCACCCATTTACTTATCTGAACATGAACCTCAGGAATGCTGTCACCTTGTCCATGTGAGATGGTTATCACCTGGGCATGAAGTCACAGGCTGGGTGGATCAGTGTACAGAACTGGGAAGTGATCCTCCCAGGTACATGATGGTGATATCAAGCAACCTGGAGCTAATGTGTCCAGAATTCTTGTTTGCTATGTTCTAATTTTTCTCCCAATGTAGCAAGTTCAAATTGTCTTGTGTCACTTCTGTCAAAAATGACACACAGTAATCTAGTCATTAACATATAAAAGAACTGATTAACTCATCATTTTAATTCAACAATAAAATGTGAAATCCTTAACCATAAAGAAATGAAATCTGGAGAGGGAAGATGGCGACAGAGTAGAGAGCAGTGCTGATGATGTTCTCGAGTACCAAAGCAGCTAGAGGACAGGATAAGGAGCATGAGACGTCTTCAGGACCCTAGGGATTGGAACCGGCAGCATCTGGACACAGGGAAGCAGAGCCCAGAGGCAGAGGAGCTCAGCAGGACAGTAGGTGAGGCGTTCCCGACCAACTGGCCTGCGGGCCCAGGTCGGCTCTGGGCAGGGGCGGCTCTGCCCAGAGGGGCACGTTTGACTGGTGCCAGTTCCGGGCTCGCTGGTGACTGAACGTCTCAATAGAGAAGTGCAGGCAGTGAGGGCGAACACCGTAGGGAACCCAGAATTGAACTCTTGCAGGGGAGGGATTGTGAGAGACTCTCCCCGGCAACAGGAAGAGGAGGCTCCTCGCGGGGTTAGAGGAGGAGGAGAAGAGTCCTGCAGGAAGCCGGAGCAGGGGAGCTGGAGGTGCACCAGCAGGGCAGCAAGAGGGCTGAAAGCAGAGCTGCTGGGCCACTGGGGAAACAGCAGCTGGAGGCCCCTGCGAGGGGGGAGGCCCAGCCTTGCACAATCACACGGGCCCCCAGGCTCCGCAGGAAGCTCCAAGTAGTGAGCCGGCGAGCCGGGAACCAGTCGCGGGGGTAACTGACCCGCCGTTGCCGGAGACAAAGGCCGCACCACCCACACCTGGGAGGGGCACATCACAGAGGCCGCATAAAGGACTCTGAGGAGAGCTGATTGGCTTGGAGGCGTGGTGCCTGCCCCGGAAGGGTGGGACAGTGTAGGCGGACCCCAGACAGTGTTGACTGACAGGCACGGCCTCCTCCCGGAACTGCGGGGGTGGGGCCAGTCATCACACGGACCAGCGAAATTGCGGGCTGCCCTGCAGAAGTGCTGGGTGAGCGTCCTGGGCAGGAACCTCCGCCAGGAGTGGGAGGGGGCTCCCTCGGGCTCCAGAACTCCGGCAGCCCTAACACCCAGCCAGGCTGCTGAAGGCCCAGCCTACCTGGGGGCAGACACTCAGAATCAGCGCTACTGCGACAATCAGAGGCCCTGCCATGCTCCAAGACTGGCTAGAATATAGACTATAGACTGTAAAGTCCTGACCAAGAAAAAGAGGCAGCATCAGGAAAGGGATTGCTGCCAATCTCAAGCACCTGAATTATACCGAGAGCAATATGAACTATTAAGCCCCAACATATCCTTTGCAAAAGTTACTCCTCACATATTCTTAATCCCCCCCATACCTCAATCCACCTAAATACTCAAGACCCTCCCCTACTCTCGAATTAAAGTCTATTC
>PVIW01017159.1:0-14747 GCA_004026585.1 Noctilio leporinus
AAGGCCTGCAACCAAGAATACTCTACCCAGCAAGGCTCTCATTCAAGATAGAAGGAGAAATAAGGAGCTTCCCAGACAGAAAAAAAAAAAAAAAAAAAAAAAAAAAAAAAAAAAAAAAAAAAAAAAAAAAAAAAAAAAAAAAAAAAAAAAAAAAAAAAAAAAAAAAAAAAAAAAAAAAAAAAAAAAAAAAAAAAAAAAAAAAAAAAAAAAAAAAAAAAAAAAAAAAACAGACTAAAAGACTACATCTCTACCAAACCAGCATTGCAAGAAATGCTAAAGGGTCTGCCATCAAAATAAGTAAACAAATAAAATGAAGAAACAGAGAAAGCCAAAGAGGAATACAGACACAAAGGGAGAAAATGGCAATGAATAAGTAACAATCAATAATAACCTTAAATGTAAATGGATTAAATGCACCAATCAAAAGACATAGGGTAGCTGAATGGATAAGACAAAATGACCCACATATATGCTGTCTTCAAGAGACCCACCTCAGAACAAAAGATCGACACAGTTTGAGAGTGAAGAGATGGAAAACTATATATCAAGCAAATGGACACGAAAAAAAAAAAGCTGGAGTAGCAATACTGATTTCAGATAAAATAGATTTTACAATGAAGGCCATAAAAAGGGACAAAGATGGACATTTCATAATACTTAAGGGAACAATCCATCAAAAAGAAATAACTCTGATAAACATATATGCACCCAACATAGGATCTCCAAAATATATAAGGAAAATCTTGGAAGACTTTAAGAAAGTTGTAGACAGCAACACACTAATAGCAGAGGATTTTAATACCCCACTATCAACAATGGACAGATCTTCCAAACAAAAAATCCCCAGAGATGTTGTAGCATTGAACAACACTCTAGAGGAAAAGGACCTAAATGATGTATACCCCAAGGAAGCAAAATACACATTCTTTTCAAATGCACATGGATCATTCTCTAAGATAGACCGCATGGTCTTGTCACAAGACAAGCCTCCACAAATACAGGAAAATTGAAATCATACAAAGTATCTTCTCAGATCACAACGGCTTGAAACTAGAAACAAAATTCAAGGGAAAAACCCAAAAATTATCTAACTCATTGAGACTGAATAACATGCTTTTAAGCAATGAAGGGGTCAACAATGAGATCAAAGATGAAATCAAAAAGTTCCTGGAAACAAATGGCAATGAACACACAACAGCCCAAAACCTACGGGATACAGCAAAGGCAATTCTCAGGGGGAAATTTAAAGCAACACAGGTCTTCCAAAAAAGGTTAGAAGAAGTTTATAAAAACGACCTAACCACAAAGCTGCAAGAACTAGAGGAACAACAAAAAACAAAGCCCAGAGCAAGTAGAAGGAAGGAAATCATCAAGATCAGAGCAGAACTAAATAACTCAGTGATTCAAACTACAATTTGAAGAATCTACAGGTCCAGGAGCTGGTTCTTTGAAAAACATAAACAAAATTGTCAAGCCCTTATCCAGACTCATCAAGAAAAAGAGAGAGAGGACCCAAATAAACAGAATCAGAACTGAAAGAGGGGAAATCACAACTGATACCTCAGAAATACAAAAGATTGTAAGAAACTACTACAAACAACTATATGACAAAAAATATGACAACCTGGATGAAATAGACACATTTCTGGAAATGTATAATCTACCAAAACTGAACCCAGAAGAAGCAGAAAGCATGAATAGGCCAATAACAACTAGTAAAATTTAAGAAGTAATCCAAACTCTCCCAAAGCACAAAAGCCCTGGACCAGATGGCTACACAGGTGAATTTTACAAAACATTTCAAGAAGAACTAACTCCTATCCTCCTCAAACTATACCAAAAATTTCAGGAAGAGGGAAGACTCCCAAACTCTTTCTATGAGGCCAATATTATTCTAATCCCAAACCAGGACAAGATCCAACTAAGAAAGAAAGCTACAGGACAATATCTCTGATGAACATAGATGCTGAAATTCTCAACTAAATATTGGCCAATCGGATTCAGCAGTATATTACAAAGATAATACACCATGATCAAGTGGGCTTCATCCCAGGGATGCAAGAATGGTACAACATTTATAAATCAATAAGTGTAATACACTACAGCAACAAATTGAAAGATAAAAACGATATGATCATATCAATAGATGCTGAAAAAGCATTTGATAAAGTGCAGCAACCATTTATGATAAAAACCCTCAGCAAAATGGGAATAGAGGGAGCATACCCCAACAACTTAAAGGCCATCTATGAGAAACCTGAAGCCAACATCATACTTAATGGACAAAAACGAAAATGTCAGGAATGAGACAAGGCTGTCCACTTTCTCCACTTCTATTCAACATTGTCTTAGAAATTCTAGCTATAGCCATCAGAGAAGAAAAAGGAATCAAAAGCATCCACATTGGAAAGGAGGAAGTCAAACTGTCATTATTTGCAGATTGTATGATAGTGTACATACAAAACCTGATTGGCTCCACCAAAAACTTACTCGACCTAATAAGCAAATTTAGCAAAATAGCTGGGTATAAAGTCAATATCTAGAAATCAAAAGCATTTTTGTATGCCAATAATGAAACAACAGAAATGGAAGTGTAAAAACAAATTCCATTTACCATAGCAACAAGAAAAATAAAGTACCTAGTAATCAACTTAACTAAGAGTTAAAAGACCTATACTCCAAAAACTACAGACCAATGAAGAAAGGAATCAAGGAAGATACAAATACATGGAAGCATATACCATGTTCATGGATGGGAAGAATTAACATCATTAAATTGTCCATACTGCCCAAAGCATTCTACAGATTCAATGCAATCCCAATTAAGATACCAATGACAGACTTCACAGAAATAGAAAAAAATACTTCAAAAATTTATATGGAGCCAAAAATGCCCACAAAGAGCCACAGCAATTTTGAGAAAGAAGAACAACGTAGGAGGAATCACAATCCCAGACTTCAAACAATACTACAAGGCTACTGTCATCAAAACAGCTTGATACTGGCTAAGAATAGACATATAGATCAATGGAACAGAATGGAGAGCCCAGAAATTAACCATCGACTTTATGGTCAACTAATATTTGACAAAGGGGGAAGGAATATCAAATGGCGTAAAAACAGTCTCTTCAACAAATGGTGTTGGGAAAACTGGACAGAAACATGCAAAAAGATAAAGCTAGAACACCAACTTACACCATACACCAGAATAAACTCAAGATGGATAAAGGATTTAAACATAAGCAGTTCCACCATAAAGGTCCTGGAGAAAAATATAGGCAGTAAACTTTTGGATATCCTACGGAGAAATATGTTTACTGATACTTCACCAAAAGCAAAGGAAATAGAAAGATAAATCAACAACTGGGACTATATCAAATTGAAAAGTTTGTGTTCAGCTAAAGAAGATATCAGCAAAATTCAAAGGGAACCAACTGTATGGGAAAACATAATTGCCAATGATACCTCAGACAAGGGTCTGATCTCCAAAATATACAAAGAACTAATGCGACTCAACACCAGGGAGACAGACAGCCCAATTACAACATGGGCAAAGGACCTGAACAGACAACTCACTGAGGAAGATATACAAAGGGCCCAGAGGCATAAGAAAGAATGCTCAACATCACTAGTCATCAGAGAGATGCAAATTAAAACTGCATTAAGATACCACCTCACACCTGTCAGAATGGCAATCATCAGCAAATCAACAAACAACAAGTGTTGGCTAGGATGCGGGGCAAAGGGAACCCTCATACACTGTTGGTGGGAATGCAGGCTGGTGCAGCCACTGTGGAAAACAGTATAGGTTTTCCTTAAAAAACTAAAAATGGAACTGCCTTTTGATCCAGCAATTCCACTTCTTGGACTATACCCAAAGAATGCTGAAACACCAATTCATAAGAACATATTCACATCTATGTTCATAGCAGCACTATTTACAATAGCCAAGTGCTGGAAACAGCCTAAGTGCCCATCAGTGGATGAATGGATCAAAAAGCTTTGGTACATTTACACAATGGAATTCTATATAGCAGAAAGAAAGAAGGAGCTTGTACTCTTTGCAACAACATGGATGGAACTGGAGAGTATTATGCTTAGTGAAATAAGCCAGTCAGTGAAGGACAAATATCATGATCTCACCCATTACGGGACAATAATGAGTAAAACTAACAAGTAAAGCAGAACCAAGTATATGAATACAAGGAATAGGCCTTCAGTGGTCAGGGGGAATGGGGTTGGGGTGAGGGGGGAAGTAGAGGCAAAGAAGGGAATCAGCTTAGACAAGAACCTAGTATAAAGGAACCATGGACATGGACAACAGGTGGAATGGGTGGGTGGGGAGGGGGGCAGAGGGGAGCAAAAAGGGGATGGATGTAATACAACAACAATAAAATTTTAAAAAAAGAAAGAAAGAAAAAGGATGGGTGGAGAAAGTCACAAGACAAAGAGAAATCAATATTAATAAAGGAAGGTTTTAGCTGTGTGTTCCCCCTTTATGATTTCCGATAGGTCCAGGTGGAGCCAGAACCTGTGGGTTTTACCAGGTAGAAAAGGAAAAAGAAAATTTAAATAAATAAATAAATAAATAAATAAATAAATAAATAAAATAAAGGAGGAAGGAAGAAAAGAATAAAGAAAGGGTTTAGAAAGGCTGGGGAAGGGAGGAATACTTAGATTGGGGACTGGGAATGCGTTATAGCCACAGAGTGAGTAGACTTTAATTTGAGAGTAGGGGGAGGGTCTTGGGTATTTAGGTGGATTGAGGTATGGGGTGTATTAAGAATATGTGAGAAGTAACTTTTGCAAAGGATATGTTGGGGATTAATAGTTCATATTGCTCTCAGTATAATTCAGGTGCTTGAGGTTGGCAGCAATCCCTTTCCTGATGCTGCCTCTTTTTCTTGGTCAGGACTTTACAGTCTATAGCCTTTATTCTAGCTGGTCTTGGCGCGTGCCAGGGCCTCTGATTGTCACAGTTAGGGCTGATCCTGAGTGTCTGCCCCCAGGTAGGCTGGGCCTTCCACAGCCTGGCTGGGTTTTAGGGCTGCTGGTGTTCTGGAGCCCACAGGGTGTCCCCTCCCACTCCTGGCAGAGGTTCCTGCCCAGGATGAGCACTCAGCACCCCTGCAGGGCCATCCCCAACTTCGCTGGTCCCTGTGAGGACTGGCCCCACCCCCACAGTTCCGGGAGGAGGCAGGGCCTGTCGATCAACACAGTCCGGGTCCACCTACACTGTTCTGCCCTTCTGGGACAGGCTCCACTCCTCCAAGCCAACCAGCACTCCTCGGAGTCCTTTACGTGGCCTCTGTGATGAGCCCCTCCCAGGCGTGGGCGGTGTGGCCTTTGTCTCCAGCAATGGCAAGTCAGTTGCCCCTGCTACTAGTTCAGGCTTGCTAGCTCACTGGCTCGCTGTTTGGAGTTTACCGCGGAGCCTGGGGGCCTGTGTGGTTGCACAGGGCTGGGCCTCCCCCTTTGCAGGGGCTTCTAGCTGCTGTTCCCCAGGTGGCCCAGCAGCACCGATTTCGGCCCTCTTGCCGCCCTGGCCGGTGCACTTCCCGCTCTCCCACTCTGGCTTCCTGCAGGACTCTTCTCCACCTCTCGCCCCACGCGGAGCCTCCTCTCCCTGTTGCTGGAGTGAGTCTCTCACACAGTCCTTCCCCTGCAAGAGTTCAATTCTGCGTTCCCTACAGCGTTTGCCCTTGCTGCCCGCACTTCACTGTTGAGACTTCCAGTTGCCAGGGAGCCCGGAGCTGGCCTCAGTCAAACGCACCCCTCTGAGCAGAGCCGCCACTGCCCAGATCAGACCTCGGTTCGTCAGCCGGTAGGTCGGGAATGCTTCACCTACTGTCCTGCTGGCCTCCTCTGCCTCTGGGCTGTGCTCCCCTGTGTCCAGATGCCTCCCGCTCCAATTCCTAGGGTCCTGAAGACATCTCACGCTCCCTATCTTGTCCTCTAGCTGCTTTGGTACTCGAGAACACCATCAGCACTGCTCTCTACTCTGTCGCCATCTTCCCTCCTCAGCAAACCATTTTAAAATTAATCAACTCCCATCTATAACTTCAGTGGTTTGGTTTATGGTTCAGAAATCTAAAATATGCATGTAGTAGTTTGAAATGGCAGATAAAACAAAGTCTATAAAAGCTTAGAAAATTGAATTAAAATGAGATGATCAGGTACCAAGAACAGTCTTTTCATAGTACCTAATACACAGTAGTAGTCCATAAATGTTGGATCTGCTTATTTTCCTTTGGTAACTGAATTTTGTTTGTTTGGCTACTGCCTTCCAGGACAAACACAAAACTTTTAATTTCTTTATCAAATTCTTTCCAAATCACAGATGGACTGCCAAGGATCTTCCATTTTGCTCCAGGATTTTTACCCTGAGCACTAAAGATTTCAACAAAAGCACCACCCTGGTACTCATTTTTGAACATTCCCACAGAGGGACCAGGGCTTGTCGGGTACGGAGTTCAGGGCTTCCAGAGAGTACAAGACCCAGACGGCTGGAAATCGGCCGGCGGGAACCCCAGAGCCCCACAGTGGGGAAGGGCTTTGAGGTTGGCCCTGACTCCCTCAGGCTCTTCTCAACCCCGGGTCAGCTCTACCCTGGGCCCCCGACCTGCACCATCCAGGTCCCTGCCTAAGAAGTGCCGGAGAGCGGGAGAGCACAGCTGCCAGGGCGGACCCTTGAGGGTGACTGTGCATAACCTACGTGACTGGTCGCCCAGCCGCAGAACTACAGACAATGGATTGCTCGCCCAGGAAAAAAAGCCGCGCTCAGCAGGCACTCAGTGTAGTCCCACAGCTGAATCCGCTCGGAAAAGACTGCCATTCATTTCTGACATTTCTCAAGTCAGGTTTCTTTGCACAGGTTCCTTTTCCCCACACTCCACAGGAACAATTCTTACTGGTGCCCACAGCCTGTCATCCTCCCACCTCAAATAGGAGCTCCTTGAAGACAAAGAGTCTGTGTTTTATCTTTGTGTTCCCAATGCCTAGTACTGTTTCCAGCATGGAGAGTGGACTCAAAAAATGACTGTTGAATAGACAATTGGCTTGTCTCTTTAGAACAATCTGAATGCATCAGAGGAAGTAGAAATCAAAACTGGTGCCTTGAATAATTTGGGAAAAGCTCACCATTCATTTAATTGATCTACCTTCTTCACTGTTCAAGTGGGATTCCTATCATGTCATGTATAGGATCATATACGACAAAATAACTTCAATCCCCACTCCTCTTCCAAATGGTTAAATTTACCTCCTTCAAAGGAAACTTTGGACATTATTCTATCTCATTGATTCAAAAACTCATTATTCTACATGCTTAACATTTTGGAACACAGGCAAGCGTTGACCTGAAAAATTCTCTGAGCATCAAAGGAAGTGGGTAATGTTCATTCATTGGACACATTAGCAAACCCTGCAGGCCTTCATTCAAAATCTACCAGCTTATAATTTTCAAAAATAATTTACTTTGGAATGGAAATCTATCTGGCCAGGCTCAACCCTAGGGCAGTGATTTTCAATGTTTTTCACCATTCATTAATCCCTCAAGTTTTGTGGTACACCCAGAACCACATATTTTGCCAATTTGTCCAAAAAGTATAAAAAATAAAAGTATCATTTTGATCCATTCACACTGAACAGTTACTGTTGTATTGGATGTTGGTGTTATTTTTCACATTTCTCCCAATCTAAGGGAAAAAAATGTCTGTCAGTTGCCCTGACTAGTCAGGTATCACATATTTTAAAAAATGTTGGGGTACACTGGCGGAAAATCACTGCACTGGGATATCAGCTTGTTGTCTTTGGAGTCTCCTCTGCACTAGACTAAACTGAACCCCTCTCACATGCCTCCTTGTTGTGAATGGTCTAAGTGCTCCAGGAGGGTAGGCTCTGAGAAAATGACAGCAGGGAGCTTTTTGTACTGAGAGGGATGTGGTGACATCAGCAGACATCCAGTCCACCAATGCCTGGCCTAAGCACATCTGTCTGTTGAAAAATGGGAATGTGAGGGATGCTGAGCAGCCCTGCTTTGGTTCACTTCATTCCCAATGGAAACCAGTTAAAAAAAAAAAAAAAAAGGTATTCCTATTGACAGAAGATGAGTACTGCTAGGATGTGTTAGCAGAGAACTACCTAAGGAGGGTTCCAACTTCTGCCTGGTTTAGTCCTCCATTCTGGTGGCATGGTGCCACTTTCGGAATGGCACTTCCATTCAACTGTCATGGCTCATGCACAACGTGGTTTTCTCAACCTGAGGTACTAGAGTGGAGACCTTTTGTGTGAGAGGAGAGGAGATAATGTTACTCTATTTTGTAGAGAATAAAGATATGCATGGGGTTAATACATTAGTTATATTCTATAAGAAAGAAAGCAAAGGAAAGAAAGAAAAAAAGAGAAAGAATGATAGATAGAAAGAAAGAAAAGGAAGAATTTCAAATTGAGAGATATAAAGAGACAGAGATAGACAGATAGAAAAGCAAGGGAGAGTTGGGCAGGTAAGCCTGCAGGCTGAGGCTGTAGCAGTTGCTCATGGGTACCTGACTGTTGCTGGGAATGGTGCCTAGAGGCCAAGTGTACTGCTGGAAACTACTTTCCACATCTATGGCCATAGCACCCTGAATGTGCAGGATCTCCTTATATTCTAGACAGCTAAACAGGATGAGAGATTGAGTGGGATTAGTGGGTGCTCTAGGATTTTGTGGAATTCTCATTTTTGTGTCCTGCCTTTGCCCTCTTTTCCACCATTGCCTTGATGGCCCCTTTCAGCCACTTCCTCCTGCTAGGGTATCTTCATCTTCTTGCTCAGAGAAGAACCCCTGCCCAGAATAATGAACAAGCACTCCCCATTGACACTGGCATTGCAGAGGGTACTGGATTGGCTACTGTGGGGATCCAGGCTGCCACTGGGCACCTGTTGAGTATGGAAGTGGGCTGGTGTGTCCCATCCCCACAGGCGAGGGTGGAGGCCCACAGCCTTGCTTCAGGATCCCAGAGATAGGCCCACCAATAGGGAGAGGGGAGCACCATCACAATATCCCCAACCTGGAGGCTGAGGGAATTCCTGACCTGGTCTCTGCCCAGCCTCCTCAGGGAGTGTCTGGGCTGTGGGAGGCAACTGCCACCCCTTCCTTCTCCTGCCTTCGGCTCTTACTTCCACAGGCCCTCAGCCACCAGCTGAGTCTGACGGAGATTGCAGCAGGTTTCGGAATCCTTTCAGTTTGGCCTGGGCAGGACCCCTCCCTTCCTTACCCCTCGAAGCAGAGCTAGTCACCACTAAGGGAGGTGCCCCTGCTTCACCCTTTCCTGCTCTGCCCTTTTGGAACCTGTTGAGATGGCAGAGGGGACCAGTGGAAGGTTCAGGGGCAGCCTCACAGAGAAGGGCAGGACATCCAGCGTAGATTCACCTGAGGCCCACTTGAGGGGAGAGTGGCCTGTAGGCCAGGCAGGGCCTCTTGAGGTTGCTGGAGGCCACTTTCCCTTTCTACAGCCACACTCCCTGAACTCACCCAGTGTCCTGTGATCTCACAGGCTAAGCAGGGTCTGGCCTGGTGAGTACTTGGATGGAACTTGGCCTGGGAATGTTGGGTTCTTTAGGTTTTTTCCCACTAACCCCCACCACCATTGCCATAGTCACTGCAGCATCCCCTGCAGCATGGGCACAGCAATCCTACTGCTCAGTGCAGAAGCCTTGGCCTAGGAGTGTGGAATCTTAGTGAATCTTTGTCTTTTGACATTGGATGTGGCATGAAATAACAATGGAGGTTGTGTGACATCACAGAGGGGACCTGTGAAATTACAGTTACACCCTGTTACATCAGTTAAGTCCAAGTGACATTACAATGGAGGGTTGTAACATCACAGTAAGCCCAAGCAAAATCACAGTGGAGGCCTGTTACAACAGAGTAAGTCTATGTGCCATCACAGTAAGGGTCTGTGCCATTAGAATTATGGTCTGTTACATCACAATGAGACCACATGAAATCAAATTGGAGGCTTATTACATCAGAGTTAGGTCGTATGACATCAAAGTAAAGGCCTATGGCATTACAATTGTGGCCTGTTACATCATAGTGAGTCCATAGGAAATCAAACTAGAGGCTTATTGCATCAGATTGAGGCTGTGTGACATCATAGTTGAGGCCTGTTACATCAAAATGAGGCCATGAGCATCACTGTGAAGCTGTGTAGCACAGTAAAGTCATGTGGCTACAGAGCAGAAGACTGTTACATCATAATGAGGACATATGACATCATAGTGGATTCATGTTACATCACAATGAGTCCATGTGAGATCACTGTCTCATTGTGTGACATCACAGATAATGCTTTCTGACCACATAGAAAAGCAGTATGAAATTACAGTGGAGGCCTCTGACACTGTAGTACTGGGCTGTCACATCACAGTGAGGTGAAATGACCTCACAGTGGAGGATTGTTACACACACGAGGCTATGTGTTATCTCAATGGAGACCTATTATAGTGTGTCTGTGTGATATTACAATGTAAACTTATGAAATTACTGTTGTGGCTTGTTACATCACTTGATGTATTTTGACATCACAATGGGGGAGGGTTGTTACATCAAAGAGAGGCCAAGTGAAAAATCAGTCAAGTCATGTGATATCCCAGTAAAGGCTTTGTCACATCACAATGAGGCTGGGTAAAATAAAAATGGATCCCTATAACATCACCCTGAAGTGATTTGACATCACAGTGAAGGCACTGTGACATCACAGTGAAGGCTTTGTGACATCACAGTGATGTCTGTGTTATGACATTACACAATGCCTAACATAACAATGAAGGCTGTGTGACACCACAGTAGAGGTTTTTGAAATTATTATTATGGCTTGTTACATCATTTGGGGGTTAGTGACATCACGGTGGTGAGTTGTGACATGAATGTGAGGCTGTGAGACAAATCAGTCAGGTGTGACATCACAGTGAAACCTTTGTTGCATCATAGTAAGGCTGTGTGAAATCACAGTGAATGACTGTGACATCATATTGGATGTAACATGACATAACAATGGATGCTGTGTGACATTATAGTGGAGGCCTGTGACATTGTAGTGGTACTCTGTTACATCATAGTGAGGCCAAGTGACATCACAGTGGAGGGTGGTTTCATCACAATGAGACCATGAGAAATCACTGTAAGGCTGTTACATCAAAATGAGGTTGTGTGACATCACACTGGAGGCGTTTTAAATCACAATGAGGCCATGTGGCATCACAGTGAAGCTGTGTGCCATCAGACAGAGAGGTCGTGTGGCATCAAATGGGAGGCTTGTTACATCAAAGTGAGGCCATTTTTTTTTTTAAATTTAATTTTATTGTTGTATTACATCCATCTCCTTCAAGGCCATTTTATATCAGAATAAGGCTGTGAGACATCACAGTGAAGGCATTGTTACATCAGAGTCAGGCTGTGTGAAATCACAGTAGGATCTGCTGACATCATATTGAGGTCATGTGACATCATAGTGAAGACTTTGTGGCAACCCAGCAAAGCTGTGTGAAATCCCAGTGACGTCATACAATTCACAAGGAAGGCATGTTACATCTGTTACATCACCATGAGGCCATGTGAAATCACAGTGGAGAGATGTAACATCAGAATAAAGCAGTGTGACATCACATTGGAGGCCTGTTACATCACACTGAAGTTATGTGACATGGCAGTGAAAGCTCTATGATATCAGAGTGCACCTGTGTAAAATCACATTGAAAGCTTGTGACATCACATGGGATGCTGCCTCACATAAAAATGGAGGCTTTGTGACATCACACTTGAAGCCTAGGATTGAGGGTCATAGCCTGTTATATCACATGAACAAAGTGGCATAACAGAGAATGGTTGTTACATCAAGTGAGAAAATGTGACAAATCAGACAGGTCATGTGACATCACAGTGAAGGCTTTGTGATATCACAGTAATGCTCTATGAAAGCACATTGTAAGCTTGTGAAATAACATTGGACACTGTGAAACATACACATGGAGACCATGCAACATCACAGTAAAAGCCAATGGCATTATAGTTGTGGCCTATTACATCACAGTAAGGCCTACCTAGTGACACCCCAGTGGAGGGTGGTTTCATCATAGTAAGGCGATGTGAAATCACAAAGGAGGGCTGTTACATCAAAGTGAGGCTGTGTGACATCACAGTTGAGGCCTTTTCATCCCCAGAGGTCATGTGGCTTCACAGTGGAGGTCTGTTACTTCACAGTGAGGCCTTCTTCCATCGTAGTGAGGTTATGAGTTATCACAGTGAAGGCATTGTTATATCATAGTGAGGTTGTATGAAATCACAGTGTAGCCAGATAACTTCATAGTGAGGTCTGGTGATACCACAGTCAAGGCTTTCTGACATCACAGTGCAGCTATGTGAAATCACAGTAGAGGCCTGTGAAATGATGGCTGTAGCTTGTTATATCACATGAGGACAAGTAACACCACAGGAGAGGGTTTTTACCTCAATATGAGACCATGTGACAAGTCAGTCAAATCATGAGGTATCACAGAAAAAAGCTTTGTTGCATCACAGTGACCCTGTGTGAAATCATAGTGAAGGAATGTGGCATTACAGTGGATGCCACAGGACATAAGAATGGAGGCTGTGTGACGTCACAGTGGGGGACTTTGACATTATAATGGTAGCCTGTTATAGCACAGTGAGGTTAAGTCACACCACAGTGGTAGGTTGTTAAATAACATTGAGGTCATTGGCATCAGAGTTGCAACATGTTACATCACGGAGACACCACTTGATATAGTGAGACCATGTGAGATCATGAAAAAGGCCTGGTGCATCACAGTAAAGCTGTGTCACATCACGTTGAAGGTCTGTTTCATCACTCTGAGGTCATGTGGCATCCCAATGAAGCCATGTAATATGACAGTGAGATTGTGTGGTATTACAGTGAGTGCCTGTTACACAAGTGTGAGGTCACATGACCTAGAGTGAGGTGTTGTTACATCACAGTGAGGCTGTGTGACATCACAGGGAGGACATGAGGCATCACAATGGAGTCCTGTTATGTCTTCGGGTGGCCAAGAGACATCCAGGAAGGCTGTGTGAATTAAGAGAGGAGGCCTGTGACATCACATTCAATGATGCATGACATCACAATAAGGATTGTGTGACATCACAGTGGAGGCCAGTGACATCACATTGAGGCTGTGTGACTTCCCAGCAAGGACTTTTAACATCACAATATGGACAGACAAAAATCAAAATGGAGTTTTGTGACATGACAATGAGGTTCCATGACATCACAGTGAAGGCTTTGTGACATTGTGAAGCTGTGTGAAATCACATGGGTCCTTATGATATCATGATGAGGTTGTGTTACATCACACTGAGGGCTTTGTTATATCACAATGAGGTTGTGTATCATCACAGTGTGGGCTTTGTGACATTACAATGAGAATGTGTGAATCACAGTGGGACATTATCACATCACATTGTGGCTGGGTGAACTCACAGTGAGTGCTATGTTAAATCACAATGAGATTGTTTGACATCACAGTGAGAACATTGTGACATCCCTGAGAATTCATGATATGACAGTGGTGCATTATTACATCACATTGTGGCTTTGTGATATCATAATGAGGGCTTTGTGAAGTCACAGAGAGTATGTACAAAATCAGAAAGGAGCTTTGTGACATTGCATGGAAGGTGTTCTGACATCCAAGTGAGGCTGGGTAAATCACAGTGGGCCCTTGCGGTATCACAATGCAGTTATGCAAAATCACAATGTGGACTTTATGACATCACAATGAGAATGTGTGAAATCACTTTTGCATTTTGTAATGTCACAATGAAGCTCTGTGACATCACAATGAGGGATTTGTGACATCACCATCAGGACATGTGACATCACAGTGCAGGCTTTGTGACATTATAGTGAGAATGTGAGAAATCACAGTGATGCATTATGACATCACATTTAGCCTTTGTGGCATCACAGTCAGACTGGGAAATAAAGAGTTTCTGCGATATTACAGTGAGAATTTCTGAAATAATAGTGATGCATTATAACATCACATTGAGAATGTGTGACATCAAATTTGGGCTTTGTGACATCACAATGAAGTTGTATATCATCGCAGTGAGGGGTTTGTGACATCTGAGTGTGTCTGTATGACCACGTTGAAGGCATTGTGACATCATCGTGAGAATGTGTGAAATCACTGTGGAGATTTGTGACATCATGGTGATCATGTGTGTAATCACAATGGAGGACTGTGATATCACAATTAGTTTGTATGAAGTCACATTATAGACCCATGACACCACAGGGAAGGCTTTGTGATATCACAGTGAGCATAAGTGAAATTGCAGTGTGCAGTATAACATCACTTGGAGGTTGTGTGACATCAGAGTGAGGGCTTCATGACATAGCAGTGTAATTTTTTGAAATCACAGAGATGCATTATGACATCACATTGAGGATGAGTAACATCACAGAGAGGGTTTTGAGACATCACATTGAAAGCATTGTGATATCAAAGTGAGGTTGTGTTAAATCACTGTGGATCCTTGTGATATTACAAAATTGTGTGACATCACAGTGAAGCTGTGTTAAATCACAATGAAGGCTTTGTGACATTATAGTGACTGTGTGTGAAACCACAATAGGGGCCTGTGATATCACATTAGTTTATATGAAATTACATCATAGGCCTATGACACTGCCATGAAGGCTTTGTCATATCACAGTTA
>PVIW01017160.1:0-14762 GCA_004026585.1 Noctilio leporinus
AACAAACAAAACAGAACCAAGTATATGAATACAAGGAATAGGCCTTCAGTTGTCAGGGGCAAAGGGGCTGGGGTGGGGGGAGGCAGAAGCAAGAAAGGGGAGCAGCTTAGACAAGAACCTAGTATGGGGGAACCATGGACATGGACAACAGGTGGGATTGACTTTGGGGGGAATGGGTGGGTGGGGAGGGGGACCGAGAGGATCAAAAAGGGGATGGATGTAATACAACAATAAAATTTTTTAAAAAATAGAAAGTACAGCAACCATTGATGATAAAAACCCTCAGCAAAATGGGAATAGAGGGAACATACCTCAACATCATAAAGGCAATCTATGAGAAACCTGAAGCCAACATCATACTTAATGGACAGAAACTGAAAGCTTTCCCCCTAAGATCAGGAACAAGACAAGGCTGCCCACTTTCTCCACTTCTATTCAACATTGTCTTGGAAGTTCTAGCTATAGCCATCAGAGAAGAAAAAGAAATCAAAAGTATCCAAATTGGAAAGGAGGAAGTCAAACTGTCATTATTTGCAGATCATATGATAGTGTACATACAAAACCCGATGGGCTCCACCAAATACTTACTCAGCCTAATAAGCAAATTTAGCATAATAGCTGGGTTTATATGAACACAGTGAATAGGCCTTCAGTTGTCAGTCGGAATGGGGCTGCGGGGATGGTGTCGGAAGAGGCAAGGAAGAGGAGCAGTTTGGACAAGAACCTAGTATAAAGGAACCATGGACATGTACAACAGGTGTGATTGACTTTGGGAGGAATGGGTTGGTGGGGAGGGGTTCAGAATGGAGCAAAATGGGGATGGATGTAATGTAATAACAGTAAAATTTTAAAAAATGAAATTTCCTGATACAGTGATGTTGTTAGGTGTTGTCAGCAATGAAAGAGATATCATGACCCTACTTTTTTTCCCACAAGTCTTGAAGGTGACTGCTGATGTGTACCTTGAGGTTTTGAGAGAAGCAGTTGTACCATGGATGAAGCAAGTCACAAATGTATGTCATTTTATCTTCCAACAAGATGGTGCACCAGCACATAATGACAAAAAGGTGCAAGAATGTCTCAGTGTCAGTGTTGCTGAATTTTGGTCCAAGGAAATCTGGATGCCTAGTTCACCAGATGCAAATCCTTTATAGACTATTATGTATGGAGCATTTCTGAAAGAAAAGTTAATAAACAACCTCATTCAAATAAATAAGATGTTAAAGCTAAGACTGAAAACATTATGATGCCTATAGATAAAGAAAAATGAATTAAAGCATGTTCAAGATTCTGAAGCTGAATTGAGTCTATTATTGCAGCAAATGCAGACTTTTCTTAATGATTAACAACATAATGACTCTTTATGTATTTACACATAAGAATAAATTTATTTCAAAATATAACACTTCTGTGGCATGTTATTTTACTAAAATTTTGCCACTTTATCACGTGCACCCTGTAGGTGTATTTTTAATGCATTGAAAGTGCCCTCTTTCACTATATAGTGTGTGTGTGTGCGTGCATGAGCATGCATGTGTTTATCTATCTTATAGGAAAGCAGTCATTTATTAGATCAAAATAATCATCTCTAAATTCAGGATGGAAATAATAAACCTTACAGGTCATCATGCACTTCTTCAGGCAGGAATCTTTTTTCTGCTGTCCCTGGAAGTTGAACTACCAAGTCTTGGTGCAAATCTTTCCATTAAAGGAGTGGGACGCACCCCCTGGGGCAGTATCCTAACCCACTGCAGAAAGGCATCCTTGAACGGAGCTGAATACTAGCCTGCCCTGAGGTACTTGCTCTCCATCTTAGTTCAGTCACTTCTTCCCACTTCAGTAGCGTGAGGCTGTGCAGCTATTTGGATCAAGCTGTCCTTTCTTTTCCTGGTTTCCCTTCTCCAGTGTCTTCTGACCTGATGGCATTTTATAGGGCCTCTCTATCCTGGTCTCCATCTTTAAATACACTCCAGTCTGCCAATTCATGGCAGTCAGAAATAAGCCTAATATGCTATCATATGCAGATCCAGGCTACACACATTCATTGCTGGTTATTTTGATTAATTTAAATAAAAGTTATATTTAAAGTTTAATTGTAAATTAATTCAAAGGAGAAAAGAAGCCTGTCAACAGTGAAAAGGGAACCACAAGCTTTTAGCATAATGACATAAAGAGAAAATAAGATTCCTACAGAAATTGTATTTTAAATAGTTCAAAGAATTTTCATTATCAGTCCATAATTCCCTGCAAGGCAATCAGACATATCAAGATGAAGAAACTGAGGCTCAGGAATGTGCCAAGGTCACACTGCTTGGTCCCAACTCAAACAATTGTCTTTTAGCCCTCAATTCTTCTCATCTTAAGAGGATGGCTTGGGATTAGGAATGGAACAACTCATTTTAGGTTTAGTAATCAATGCACAGAATGCCACATAACAAACTACATATTCATTATCTTGGCTGCCAATCCTGATTTTAATAATCCTGTCTAATCATTCAAATCTGTAATTATATACATAAATTTGGAAGTAGAACAACAGAGTAGGTAATCCAACTTTTGATTTGGCATCAGACCATATTCATTGGTGCTGATATTTGAATGTTTGATATATCTAATGTTCTGAAAGGCATGCTTCTAACAAATAAAAATTCCAATGAGGAACCTAGCTCTGTTGGAGAGGTGTTGGTATGGGTAAACAAGATCATCTTCCTTTGACGTCAACATCTTCTCACAGGTAATGAGAAGCATAGTTCTTTAAAATATTGCCTTTGCTGTTGTGGCTCAGTGGATTAAGCACTGGCCTGCAAACCAAAGGGTCACTGGTTTGATTCCCAGTCAGGGCACATGTCTGGGTTGAAAGCCAGGTCTCCAGGTGGGGTCACGGGAGGCAACCACACATTGATGTTTCTCTCCCTCTCTTTTGCCTTCCCTTCCCTGCTCTCTGAAAATAAACAAAACCTTTTAAAAAGTTTCTTATAAAAATATTGTATTTTCTGGGTGTTAAACTTTTTTAACTCAAATTTTCTCTCAAGCACAAATTGTCTTTAAATGTTTCTTACTAAAAGTATAGGTCAAGGATTTGGTCTTACACAACCTCCGACCTCCGTTTGCTAGGATCCCCAAAATTTCTCAGTTGTATCTGAAAATCCAGTACAACAGAAACAGCAACACAGTTTTTCAAAAAGAATGTTTTCTTCAAAGTGAAACTGGGCATAACAATGGAAATTTGGAGCTTTCTAGAAATAGTCATCCAGATAAATGTGTGGCAAGATTCCCAGAGGTACCTGAGCTCTGATACCAGCAGCCAAACCAAAGGATGAGAAGCTCTCCCGCTTTACCTCTTTCAGCTCACCCAGTTGGTCAATCTTCTCCACCTGCTCCACCTCATCTGTATCATTCATCTCTTCCATCTCAAGTTGGAATTCAAGGTTCTGCAAAGATGATGCAGCTGAGGAAGAAAACATTATTAAGTTCATGACCAAAAAAACAAAAGTACCAATACTGTCAGAGATTATATTGATGTCTCTTTATTTCCTTTATATCATAAAAATGAGTCCAGTTTTATTTCATGTTAAAGATTAGACAGGTCAAGTACCAGGAGTAATTCAGAAATTACTTAAAAATCTGTTCATATCTAAAAAAATGAAGAAAAGGATGGGAGTGCACGACTTTATCTCCACCCAAGAAACCATAAAGGGGTGCCCAAACCCATTAGTGTTATGGCTTTTCATTATACAATTTTTTGATGCCTTCCAACTGATAAAAGCCAAATTAAGCCTAGTTATAAATCACTTAGGAAAAACTAGGTTCCCCATGCTGTGGGATCTCAGGAGTTCTTGAAGTGATCTTGAAGGTATTGCAACATGATGCTCCTTCAACGACCCCAAAAAGCAAAGTAGAGAATGTTATTTGACTAATGCAAAATGGTAGTCATTTTGGAAATAGTTTGGCAGTTTTGTTCACACACTTCTCATGATCCAGTAGTTCTACTCTCAGGAATTTATCCAAGTGAATTAAAAACATATTCATATACAAACAACTCTATGCAAATGTTTATAGAATCTCTATTTATAGACTTTGGAAACAACTCAGACATCCTTCTACAGATAAATGGACTTCAAAACACAATTGTGGTATACTCATAAGATGCATTACTACTCAGCAAACAAAAAAAGTGAACAATTGTTTCCTGTAACATGGATGAATCTTAAATATATTTTCTTAACCAACCAAGATAGACCAAAAAGGCTACTGTATGAGTGCATTCATATGACATTCTAGAAAAAAACAACAGATGGAATACAAATCAAAGGTTTCCAGAGGTTGGAGGACAGAATTTGAGTTACAAGAGGGAGCACAAAGAAATTTGAGGGTGACAAACTATTTTGCTTGGTATTATGATGGCAGGAACATTACCCTGCTTTTGTCAAATAAGTAGGTCTGCACAGACTAGAGTGATTTCTACTGTGTGAAAATTTAAAACTGAATTGCCCACATTTACTTTTAAAGTCACAGTCATGGATCCATGGACTTTGCCCTCTCTCTTCCAAAGTCAATTGTTTTTATTTATTTTTAAATTTGTATTAATTTCTGATTGTTTTACAGTTGTTTCATTTTCCCTCAATTGTTCCCTTTGCCCCACCCACCCAATCCCCTCTCCTCCTCCTCTTATTGTCTATGTCTATAGGTCATTTATACTAGCTCCTTGACTAAACCCTTCCCTTTCTTCCCACCATTTTTCCCCTCAACCCACCACTCTGGTCACTGTCATTCTGCCTCTTGTTTCCATATCCCTGATTCCATTCTACTTGTCTGTTTCTTTTGTTCATTAGTTTCATGTATTGGGTGAGATCATAAGTTATTTATCTTTCACCAACTGGCTTATCTCACTTAGCATAATACTCTACAGTTACAACCATGTCATTGCAGAAGGTAGGAGTTCCTTCTTTCTTTCTGCTATGTAGTATTCCATTATATAGATGTACCAAAGTTTTTTGATCTATTCATCCACGGATGGCACTTAATACTGTTCCCAGGGCTTGACTATTGTGAATAGTGCTGCTATGAACATACAGGTGCATAGGTTCTTCTGAATTGGTATTACAGGGATCTTTGGGTATAGGCCTAGCAGTGGAATCACTGGGTCAAAAGGTAGTTAAATTTTTAGGTTTTTGAGGAAATTCTATGTTTTCCACAGTAGCTTCACCAGTATGCATTCCCACCAACAGTGCACAAGAGTTACCTTTTCTCCACATCCTCACCAGCATCTGCTGTTTACTGATTTGTTAATGGTGGCCATTCTAACAGGTAGGTATCTCATTGTGGTTTAATTTGCATCTCTCTGATGGCTAATGATGTTGAGCATTCTTTCATATGCCTGTGGGCCCTCTATATGTCCTCCTCAGAGAAGTGTCTGTTCAGGTCCTTTGCCCATTTTTTTTTCTTTTCTTTTTCTTTTTTTAATTTTATTGTTGTTGTATTACATCCATCCCCTTTTTGCTCCCCTCTGTCCCCCCCCCACCCATTCCCCCCCAAAGTCAATCCCACCTGTTGTCCATGTCCATGGTTCCTTTATACTAGGTTCTTGTCTAAGCTGCTCCCCTTCTTTGCCTCTACCTCCCCCCTCCCCCCAACCCCGTTCCCCCTGACCACTGAAAGCCTATTCCTTGTATTCATATACTTGGTTCTGTTTTGCTTGTTGTTAGTTTTGCTCATTATTGTCCCGTAATGGGTGAGACCATTTTTTAATTGGACTGTCTGTCTTTGTGGTGTTGAGTCATTCGTTTAAGTTCTTTATATATTTTGGTGATCAAACCCTTGTTTGAGGTATTACTGGCAAATATGTTGCCCTTTTATTTTGATGATATTTTCTTTTTTAAAATTTCTTTAATTTGCCCTGGCTGGGGGCTCAGTGGAAAAGTGCCAGCCTGCAAACCCAAAGGTCATTGGTTTGATTCCCAACCAAGGCACATAACCAGGTTGCAAGCCAGGTCTCCAGCCAAGTCTGTAGCTGGAGGCAGGTGAAAGGCAACCATCCATTGATGCTTCTCTCTCTCTCTTCCTCCCTCCCTTTCCCTCTGTCCAAAAATAAATAAAATCATTTAAAAAATAAATTAAATTTCTTTTGCTTATTTATTTAATATATTTTATTTATTTTACAGTTACAGTTCTGCCAATTTCCCTGTTTTGTCCCCCTCCACCCAGTACCCTCCAATCCCTTTGGCAATGTCCCCCTTAATTCATGTCCATGTGCCATGCATACAAGTTCTCCGTCTTCTCCATTTACTATGCTGTCCTAACATTCTCCTGTCTAATACTGTAACCACCAATGTGTACTTCATTTTTTTCTTTCAAACCCAGATGATTTATCATTCAATTACTGATTTATGTCAGCTTCTTGAATCATATTAATACAAAGTTTTCTTTTCATTATTTAAGATGCTTATGTTAATTTATTTGTATAAAGAATTACTTTTAAGTAATATCAATTGTAGCATTATCAAACACATGCAAAAATATATTTACACACATATGTATTTTTACAAATATGTAAACACAAATATGTGTTTTCTATGATGCACCCTAAATCATAAGAATATTTAAATATTACAAATATTTACAAATATTTAGAGTACATTCTAGATTTTGAAGAGTTAATACAAAAATTTTAAATGTCAATAACATATCATTATTACATGTTAAATTATAATTTAGATATGTTGTAGTAAATTAAGCATATTTTTTAAAAACTTATTTTACATTGAAATGTTATTTTTGTGATATATCACATAAGTGGTGTATTACAGAACTCACTTTTCAGAAAACTGTCCTAATGACAGTGTCAAACCCAGAGTAAAAAATGAGTTTGGTTTCTGAGTCAGATGTCACCTGCTCCAATAATACAATTCAGCTACTGAAATCACAACATATTCCTTTTGGAGTTTTCCATTTCAGATAGTAGATTATTTTTTCCCATGTATATGTCCCATTTTCCTCAATACCCACTTTCTCCCCTCACATTTTTCACCAGTTGAAGTCTTCAGAAAAAATGGCACCTGCAGAGCTCAGCTGGTCCCCACAGAATAGCTGAGCAAAAAAATTTTATTTTGATGTAGCCCCATTTATTTTTTGTTGTTTTTCATTCCTTTATTTCCCTTACCCACAGACAGATATATCATTGAAAATACAGCTGCATGTGATATCTGAAATTTTACTTCCTATGTTTTCCTCTAGAATTTTGATGACCACACATCTTACGTTTAATTAAGACTTTTAGCAAGTACTGGCAAGATGGTGGAGGAGTAAGTGGAGCTACACAAATCAACTCCCAAGTCCCATCTGGAATTACTTTTCTGGAGAAAAAATCAGCAGAAATTACTAATAGAACACCAGCTGGAAAGAAGTCCTATAACCACAGACAAAACAGAGAGGATGCTTCATCACAACATGGCTGATAAGAATCATGGAAATGTGAGAGTGCTGGCTGGACCCCCACTGGAGGGAGCAGCTGAAGGGACGGAGCCCGGGTCTCCACCTGAGAAGGATGGGTACTGGTCCCTGAGCTGGGTTTCCCAGCCTACAGCAACACGGTGGAGAGTAGAGCAGCATCAAGCTGAGAAGGGTGGAAAGCCATGGCGTTTGCTGGCCTAAGAGAGCACTGGAGACAGAGAGCTACTAGGGTGACTACAATGAAACTACATTGGCACCTACCATGGGCTCCAGCAGAGGGAGGGCAGAGAGGACTGGAGACACTTGGGTCTGCGGTGGTAGCTTGGAGGAGAGAGTGGGGAAGCAGCTGTGGGGAGCATGGTGCTGACTCATTGTCCACACCTCAGGCAGACTGCGCTGTGCCAAGCCGCTTCTGTTGAGGGTCCTCAGAGCCCCGCCCACTGGAAGCAATCTGTCTCACCCAGCGGTGCCTGAGCCTGGCACCTGATCATAATTTTTTGATTTACTTCTAAATAAACTTCTCCTGCCCTTCCCTGAGCACAGATACAATAGTTGGCACCTGAAGAGGTATCTCTCAGCCAGCAGCGCCTGGGCCTGGTGGCTGACTACAAACTCTCTGACTTACAGCTAGGGCAGTCAGCTCCACACAGTGGCAAGTGAGCCTAGTGGCTGATCCTGGATTCATTGGTTCACAACTGAGTTGGTTTGTCCCACCAAGTGGCTCCTGGGCCTGGCAGCTGATCACAAACTCATTGGATTAAATTGAAACTTGCTCTCTACCCCAGAGGCTCCTGAGTGTGGTGGCCAAACACAAATTAATTGAATTACAATTGGATCTCGCTACCTAGCCGGTGGCCTAAGCCTGGTGTCTGATCACAGATGAATTGAATTACATCTGAACCTGTCCAACCTAGCTGCACCTGAGCTGGCGGCTGATCCATTGGATTACAATGAACCTCCCTGTCTAGCCCAGCAGGACCTGAGTTTGGTAGCTGATTCATTGATTTACAACGGAAACAATCTGTCACCCCAAGACCAAGCTGCATCTGAGCTTTCCAGTGAATCACAGACCAATAGGATTACAACTAAATCAATCCTTCCAGCCTAGAAGTTTCTTAGTCTGGCAGCTGATGACAGTCTGATTGGATTACAATGAAACCTAAAAATGGAAAGAAAAAGAAAGAGTCCATTGCCAAAAGGAAAGGAGGAATCCCCAGAAAGACCACTAAATGAAACAGAGGCAGGCAAATTATCAAAAATAAAATTCAAAATAATGATGATAGAGAAGCTCAATGAGCTCAGCCGGTTCAAAGAAAACTAAAAACAACTCCAGAAGAACTACATACAACTCCTGGGAAGCTAAAAGGAACTTACTGAGAACTACACCAGCATGAAAAAGGACATAGAAACTATCAGTAAGAGCCAGGAGGAAATGAAGAATACAATTACTGAATTGAAGAATTTAGTAGAAGAAATCAAAAACAAAATAGAGGAAGTGGAAGATAAGATCAGCAAGCTAGAGGACAATGTAGAAAATTATTCCAGGACAGTGCTAGAGAATGAAAAAATACTGAACAAGAATGAAGATGTCTTAAAAGAGCTGCAGGACAACATGAAAAACGATAATACCCATATCATAGGGATACCAGAAGGAGAAGAGAAACAAGGAATGGAAAATCTGTTTTCAAAAGTCATGATAGAAAACTTCCCTATCATGATGAGCAGAAGGGTCACTTAAGTTCAGGAAGCACAGAGGGTCGCAATGAGAGTGAATCCAAACAGATCCACTCCAAGACACATTACAATTAACATGGCAAATTTCAAAGACAAAGAGAATCCTAAAAGCATCAAGAGAGAAACAGCAAATAACATATAAGGGAGCTCCAATAAGGTTATCAAATAATTATTCAACAGAAACAATACAAGCCTGAAGAGAATGGCAAAATATATACTAAGTAATGGGAAACAAAGGCCTGCAAACCAAGAATACTCTACCCAGCAAGGCTCTCATTCAAAATGGGAGGAGAAATAAGGAGGTTCCCAGACAAAAGAAGACTAAAAGAAAACATCTCTACCAAAACCAGCATTGCAAGAAATGCTCAAGGGTCTGCTCTTAAAAAAGTAAGAAATAGAGAGAAACAGAGTGGAACACAGGTACAAAGAGGAAAAATGGCAATAAGTAAAAATCAATAAAAAATAACCTTCAATGTAAATGGATCAATGCACCAATCAAAAGACATAGGGTAGCTGAATGGATAAGAAAACATGACCTACATATATGCTGTCTTCAAGAGACCCACCTCAGAATGAAAGATCGACACAGATTGAAAGTGAAGGGATGGAAAAATATATATCAAGCAAATGGACATGAAAAAAAAGGCTGGAGTAGCAATACTTATTTCAGACAAAATAGATTTTACAATGAAGGCCATAAAAAAAGGCAAAGAAGTACATTTCATAATACTTAAGGGAACAATCCATCAAGAAGATATAACTCTGGTAAACATACATGCACCCAACATAGAAGCTCCCAAATATATAAGGAAAATCTTGGGGTCTTCAAGAAGGACACAGACAGCAACATACTAAGAGGGGATTTTAATACCCCATCATCAACAATGGACAGATCTTCCGAACAGAAAAATAACAAGGATATTGTGATTTCCTCTAGAGGAAATGGACCTAACTGATATATACAGAACCTTTCACCCCAAAGAAGCAAAATACACATTCTTTTCAAGTGCACATGGAACATTCTCAAAGATAGACCACATGGTAAGTCACAAGACAAGCCTCCACAAATACAGGAAAATTGAAATCATACCAGCATCTTCTCAGATCACAATGGATTGAAACTAGAAACCAACCTCCAGGGCACTTAGGTTGTTTCCAGCACTTGGCTCTTGTAAATAGTGCTGCTATGAACATAGGGGTGCATAGGTTCTTCTGAATTGGTGTTTCAGGATTCTTTGGGTATAATCCTAGCAGTGGAATCACTGAATCAAAAGGCAGTTCAGTTTTTAGGTTTTTGAGGAAATTACATACTGTCTTCCATAGTGATGCACCAGCTTGCATTCTGACCAGCAATTCACCAGGGTTCCCTTTTACCCACATCCTCACCAGCACCTGTTTGTTGATTTCTTGATGATGGTCATTCTGATAGGTGTGAGGTGGTATCTCATTGTAATTTTAATTTGCATATCTCTGACGGCTAGTGATGTTGAGCATTCTTTCATGTGCCTGTGGGCCCTTTGTATGTCTTCCTTGGAGAAGTGTCTGGTCAGGTCCTTTGCCCATTTGTTAATTGGGTTTTTAGTCTTCTTGGTGTTGAGTCATATTAGCTCTTCATATATTTTGAAGATCAAACCCTTGTCTGATGTGTCATTGGTGAATATGTTTTCCCATATGATTGTTTCCCTTTTTATTTTCTTGATGTTTTCTTTAGCTGAGCAGAACCTTTGTAGTTTGATGTAGCCCCATTTGTTTATTCGTTCCTTTATTTCCTTTGCCTTAGGAGATATTTCAGTGAAAATTTTGCTGCATGGGATATCTGCAATATTTTTGCTTACCTTTTCCTCTAGGGCTTTTATGGTGGCACTTATGTTTAAGTCTTTTATCCATCTTGAGTTTACTCTGATGAATGGTGTTTGTGGTCTAGTTTCACTTTTTTGCATGTTGCTGTCCAGTTCTCCCAACACCACTTGTTGAAGAGGTTATTTGCACTCCATTTTATGGTCCTTCCTTCCCCTTTGTTGAATATTAGTTGCCCATAAAGTCCTGGGTTTATTTCTTTGCTCTCTATTCTGTTCCATTGATGTGTTTGTCTGCTCTTGTGCCAGTAGCAGACTGTTTTGATTACTATGGCTTTGTAATATAGCTTGATGTCTGGTATTGTGCTTCCTCCTACTTAGTTCTTCTTTCTCATTTTTTAGTGTTTGTTCTAATTCTGTGAAATATGGTGTTGGTATTTTCATAGGGATTGCATTCAATCTGTAGATGGCTTTGGGTAATATGGACATTTTAATGATGTTAGTTCTTCCCAACCATGAACATGGTATGTGCTTCCATTTATTTGAATCTTCCTTAATTTCTTTCTTCAGTGTTCCATGGTTCTCTGAGTACAAGCCCTTTACTTCCTTGGTTAAGTTTACTCCTAGGTCCTTTATTTTTCTTGTTGCTATGGTAAATGGGATTTTTCTAGCTTCTATCTCTGATGTTTCATTGTTGGTGTATAAAAATGGCTTTGATTTCTGGATATTGACTTTATATCCAGATATTTTGCCAAATTCAATTATTATATGGTGTAGCTTTTTAGTGAATGCTATAGGGTTTTGTATGTACACTATCATGTCACCTGCAAATAATGACAGTTTTACTTCTTCCTTTCCAATTTGGATACCTTTGATTCCTTTTTCTTGTCTGATTGCTATGGCTAGAACTTCCAAGACTATGTTGAATAGAAGTGGAGAGAGTGGGCACCCTTGCCTTTTCCTGATCTTAAGGGAAAGTCTTTCAGTTTTTGACTGTTGAGTATGATGTTAGCTTCAGATATCTCATACATGGCCTTTGTTTTGTTGAGGTATGTTCCTTCTACTCTCATCTTACTTAAAGTTTTAATCATAAAAGGGTGCTGTACTTTATCAAATGCTTTTTCAGCATCTATTGATATGATCATATGGTTTTTGTCCTTCATTTTGTTGGTGTGGTGTATTACATGTATTGATTTGTGAATGTTGTACCATCCTTGCATCCCTGGGATGAAACCAACTGGATCATGGCGTATGATCTTTGTAATGTACTGCTGAATCCAGTTTGCCAATGTTTTGTTGAGAAGTTTCAAATCTGAGTTCATCAGAGACATTAGCCTGTAGTTTTCTTTCTTTGTTGGGTCTTGACCTGGTTTTGGGTTTAGAATAATACTGGCCTCATAAAAAAAGTTTGGGAGTTTTCCCTCTTAGATTTTTTGGAATAGTTTGAGGGGGATGGGAATTAGTTCTTCCTTAAATGTTTGGTAAAAACATTTACCAAATTTCTACACAGGGTTGTTCCCTGTGTAGCCATCTGGACCAGGGCTCTTGTGCACTGGGAGATTTTTTTCACTTCTTCAATTTCACTAGTTGTTATTGGTCTATTCAGGCTTTCTGCTTCTTCTTGTTTGAGTTTTGGTATGTTATACATTTCCAGAAACTTGTCCATTTCACCCAAGTTGTCAACTTTCTTGCCATATAGTTGTGTGTAGTAATTTCTTACAATCCTTTGTATTTCTGTGATATCAGTTGTGACTTCTCTGTCATTTCTAATTTTGTTGATTTGGGTCCTCTCTTTTCCTTTTGATGAGTCTTGTTAATGGTTTGTCAATTTTGTTTATCATTTCAAAGAACCAGCTCGTGGATTTGTTGATCCTTTGAATTGTGCTTTTAGTCTCTATGTTGTTTAATTCTGCTCTGATCTTGATAATTTCCTGCCTTCTGTTTGCTCTGGGCTTTGTTTGTTGTTGCTGTTCTAGTTCTTGAAGCTTTATGGTTAGGTTGTTTGTATGAGTTTCCTCTATCTTTTGTAGGTAGGCCTGTATTGCTATGAAGTTCCCCCTGAGGACTGCCTTTGCAGTGTCCCATTGGTTTTGCAGTGTTGTGAATTCATTTTCCTTTGTTTCTAGATACTTTCTGAGTTCTTCTTTGATCCCATTATTAACCCATTACTTACTTAATAGCATGTTGTTTAGTCTCCATGGATTGTATTGTTTTTGGATTTTTTTCCTTGAGATTGGTTTCACATTTCAAGCCATTGTAATATGAGAAGACGCTTGGTATGACTTCAATTTTCCTGAATTTGTGGAGGCTTGTTTTGTGTCCTACCATGTGGTCCATCTTTGAGAATGCTGCATGTGGATTAGAAAAGAATCTCTTTCATTTCTTTGAGGTGAAAAGTTCTGTATATGTCAGTTAAGTCCATGTCATCTAGAGTGTTGTTCATTGCTATAATTTCTTGGTGGTATTTTTTTTTTTTTTTTTGCTGGGACGATGTGTTCATTATTGATAATGAGGTATTGAAATCCCCTACTATCAGGTGTATTGATGTCTATATCCTTCTTGAAGTCCTCCAAGATATTCCTTATATATTTTAGGTGCTCCTTTGTTAGGTGCATATATATTTATGAGGGTTATGTTTTCTTGGTGGATTGTTCCCTTAAGAATTATGAAATGCCCCTTTTTTACTTTTTAAAAGGCTTTTTAAAATTATTTTTAGAGAGAGAGGTGTAGGGAGAGAGGCAGAGAGGGAGAGAGACATCAAAGTATGGTTGCCTTTCACATGCCTCCAGCTACAAATCTGGTTGGAGACCTGGCTCGCAACCTAGTTATGTCCCTGGCTGGGGAATTGAACCAGCGACCTTTGGGTTTGCAGGCTAGCACCTTATCCACTGTGCCACCAGCCATGGCCCTTTTTCTCTTTTTATGCCCTCCATTGTAAAATCTATTTTTTCTGATATGAGTATTGCTACCCCAGCCTTTTTTTATGTCCATTTGCTTGAAATATTTTTCCATCCCTTCACTTTCATTCTGTGTTGATCTTTTGTTCTGAGGTGTCTCTTGAAGACAGCATATATGTATGTCATGTTTTCTTATCCATTCAACTACCCTATATCTTTTTATTGGTGCATTTAATCTGCTTATGTTTTTTTTCTTTTTCTTTTAATTTTATTGTTGTTGTATTACATCCATCCCTTTTTTCTCCCCTCTGTCCCCCTCCCCACCCACCCTTTCCCCCCAAAGTCAATCCCACCTGTTGTCCATGTCCATGGTTCCTTTATACTAGGTTCTTGTCTAAGCTGCTCCCCTTCTTTGCCTCTGCCTCCCCCCTCCACCCTACCCCTTTCCTCCTGACCACTGCAGGCCTATTCCTTGTATTCATACACTTGGTTCTGTTTTGCTTGTTGTTAGTTTTGCTCATTATTGTCCCCTAATGGGTGAGAACATATGATACCTGTCCTTCACTGACTGACTTATTTCACTAAGCATAATATTCTCCAGTTCCATCCATGTTGTTGCAAAGGGTACAAGTTCCTTTTTTCTTTCTGCCATATAGAATTCCATTGTGTAAATGTAGCAAAGTTTTGTGATCCAATCATCCACTGATGGGCACTTAGGCTGTTTCCAGCACCTGGCTATTGTAAATAGTGCCGCTATGAACATAGGTGTGCATAGGTTCTTATGAATTGGTGTCTCAGGCTTCTTTGGGTATAGTCCAAGTAGTGGAATTGCTGGATCAAAAGGCAGTTCCATTTTTAGTTTTTTAAGGAAACCCCATACTGTTTT
>PVIW01017161.1:0-14760 GCA_004026585.1 Noctilio leporinus
CGCCAACACTTGTTGTTTGTTGATTTGCTGATGATTGCCATTCTGACAGGTGTGAGGTGGTATCTTAATGCAGTTTTAATTTGCATCTCTCTGATGACTAGCGATGTTGAGCATTCTTTCATATGCCTCTGGGCCCTTTGTATATCTTCCTTGGTGAGTTGTCTGTTCAGGTCCTTTGCCCATTTTTTAATTGGGCTGTGTGTCTCCTTGGTGTTGAGTCGCATTAGTTCTTTATATATTTTGGAGATCAGACCCTTGTCTGAGGTATCATTGGCAATTATGTTTTCCCATACAGTTGGTTCCCTTTGAATTTTGCTGATATTTTCTTCTTTCTAAACTCACCTGGTGATATCCTTGCTAAGTTCATGGGTTGTACTGGTGACCACCATGACCCATTTGTGAGAAAGTTGAAGTTCTTCTCATTCTTACTGAAATATAAGCTGCCTTTCTCTATAAACACAGAGAAGGCAGGGGACCGCCAGAGTCTACCAGATAACCCATGATAATGTATTTGATCTCATAAAGTTCCCAAAAGCTCTATGATAGTGCCTTGGCTTGCCTAAGCTCAGAAACATGCCTTGATGTTTTCAGGTTTCTGAGTCTTGTGCTACACTTACATAAAGCATCTGTCTGTAAAACGGTCAGTTGTGATCTGTACAGACTGGGGCATGATTCCTTACCCAATTCAGCCTCTGAAGGTTATTCAGGCCTATTTATTCATGGACTCTTGGTCATATGAAAGGCTCCTAGTGATTTTTTAGCATGTGATGTTTTCATCTGGGAATTCAGAAAGACCAAGAAATTCATCTAAGCTGGTTTACTAAGGGGTAACTGGGATTCTAATTCCCTATACTTTTCAGCAGGACCCGAGCTAGCCCTGGCCAATTGACACCCACAGATATGTTAAATAGATGCAAGGACCAAGGCAAAGCTTCATGGGAGTGAATTTGTCTGTTGTCCTCCCACCTCCCATTCTTCTACTTCAATCTCTAGTGTTTATTTGGAGGATGGTTTCTTTATAATTAATTTATGAACCAGAGACAATGTACCCTTACTCCTACAAGGTCATAAACTTTAGAGGTTAAGATAGAGCGTGAAGTCACAGTGAGGATTGGGATTTCCAATTTGCCATTCATGAGCAACAGCATCACTGACTCCTTCCTGTGACCTCTTTGTGCTTCATTTTTTTCATTTGCAAATGAGGATAATAGAACCTAATTTACAAGGTTATTCTGAGGGTTAACTTAATTACTATTTGTAAAATACTTAAAACACTGAATTTTTATTTTCTTTGCCTTTCAAAAAAGAGATGGGTAATGGTATAAATCCAAGAACATTGGTCAAGGAGATTAAAAATGATGAAGCAGTAGCTTTCTGGGTTCTTTATGGTCTAAGATCATTTCAAAGTATTTTGTACTATAGTCAGCCAATGAATATTATCTTTATTTTTTCTTCCCCCACCGCCACGTTTTCTAAATGCTTTGGTTCTGTGTGATAATTACCTGATATTATTGACTAATAAATTTTAGCAGGTGTTTTGAAAAAGACCATTATATAGGAACTTAAAATAAATGATTCTCTTTATGTGACAATGCAATCTCTAAGATGAGTCCAGTGGTCCTATCTCCTGGACATTTGTAATCTTCTCCCCTTGAGTGTGCTTCTGACAAATAAAGTATGGGCACAATGAGGGGATGGCTCTTCCATGATTAGGTTAGAAAAGATTGTGACTTCTTCCTGGCAGTTTCCTTTTTCCTGCTTTGATAGAGCAAACTGCATATTGGAGAAGACCACAAGGTAAGAAACTGAGGGGTGACCTCTGGCCAGTAGCCAGAGAGAAGCTAAGGCCCAGAAAAAACTGAATCCCATCAACAATCATATATGAGCTTGGAAGTGGATCCTTTTTTGAGTTTAGCTTTCAGATGAAAACCCAGTCCTGGCCAACATCTCAGTTTTAGTCTTCCCAGAGATCCCAGAGCCAAGAATCCAGCTAAATGATGCCTGGTTTCCTACCAACAGAAACTGTGAAGTAATACATGAATGTTGGTTAAACCACTCAGTTTTAGGGTAATTCATTATATAGTAACAGAAAACTAATACAACATGTTACATTATCAATTTTTTTCTTCTGTCATTTTTCAGAGGTCATACAGATCACACAGCTAGAAAACTGTAGACCTGGCACTTGAACCCATTCACAGCTGCTTCTCAGAAAAGGCTACAGAACATAGGGTCCCAGAGTGTTTCTTAAGATTTCCTTTATGCATTTTACCTTTGGTTTTTTAGAATGATTTCCCTGCTTTTATTGTCTAGTGTGGGAAGAAAACTAATAATCACTGATCACCAATTCTGCTAGGGACTCTTCACATATTATCACACCCAATCCTTTCTGCTGGGTAAGGTGGGTACCACTGTACCCAATGTACTTGGTTTCCCAAGGTGGGTTTTGCAGGCACTGATCCCTCCAGGTACTCTGCAAACCAGTCCATGGTCTTAAATGTTTGGGAAAACACTATACATTTCTCTTGAAAACTCACTTAGCATGTGAGTTCATTAAAGGTTCAAAGAAATTGCAGCAAAGAAACCTGCTTAATATTTTCTGACATCATAGATCCTACTTCTATCATACCATGAAAATTCATCAACTTATAATTCACACCTTCAAGAATAGTCCACAAAATACACTTTGGGGAATGCTGGCCCCCAGTGATCACTATCTTATCATCACCATCTATCCTCCCAGTTGCTTTCTCCCAAGGTGAAAATCTGACCCTATACACTCTGTTTGACACCTTAGAAAGGGGTCCATGTTATCTCCACAATCAAATTTTTATACTTTAACATTGTGTGTGAAGTCCTTTCACTCACTCCTGTCTTCCCAAACATTTCTCCTAGGGGGTCCAGGAACTTCCAGTATTGTTTAAAATTTTTCATTCTTCAATTTGGACTCAACTTACATTCCTGGGCACAAATATACTTAAATCTTTCCTAGTATATTGTTCAGCAAGTGATCATCTGCTGACAAGTGAAATATTCAGGCTTGTAGTACACTTTTTGGGATAATACACAATGGGTATTAAAATTTTTAGAGGATCTGGTCAAGATGACAAAACCACATCAGAATTACAACTAAAATATAGAACAACCATCAGCCACAACCATCAGAAATCAAGTTGAATGGAAGTCTGACAACTACTGAATTAAAGAAACCACATCAATTGAGATAGGTAGGAGAGGTGCATACACAGAATAGGCTGGTCCCTTACCCATGTGTGGTGGATAAAAATTCAGAAGGAATATCTCAGGAGCAAGAAGTCCCAGCCCCACACCAAGCACCCCATACCAGTGTTCCAATGACAGGAAGATAAGTCTTCACAATGTCTGCCTGCAAACATCAGTGGTGATTGAGTCAGTGGAAGAAACTGCTGGACTCCTAAGCAGTTCATCTTAAAGAACCCACACATGAACTCACCTACTCAGACTTACTCTTTTTGAGCTCCAGCACCAGGGTAGCAGCTTGAAAGCTATCAGTGGCATACAGGGAGAACTGAGGTATTTGGCATCAAGGCCAGCAAAGGTCATTATCTTAAACCTCCCCACCCCCCTACCCAGAGCTGGCAAGCTGGTATCATATCTGAGACTCTATCAACATGGCTAACACTGTTTGACCTACCTTGGAGATCTGCAGAGACTCTGCCCTACCCAATTTACAGGCTCACCCAAGCTGCTTTTCCATATGAATGGCTGGTCTTGGTAGCTTGGAAGCTTCACAACTTCCTAAATCCTATCAAATAATAAACAGATGGCCTCAGCCAATAGCCAGCTTAGATTCATAGCTTGACTTCCCTGGGAATCTTCAAGCCCAGCACATCTAACAGCCATCTCAGATTCTTTTATGGCTTAGGCAGTGTGTCCTGGGAAAAACACAAGTGAGGTCTGACTTTGGCCTGAACCACCGGGAAAAACCAGGGCCATCCAACCCAATGTACAGCTGCAAACCATGTTGAAGCACCACTGCCCTGCCCCTTCACAGCGATCCTCCACATGAGGGGGGCGGGCAGGGAGGTTGGCAGTCAGTGGTCACAACCAGTCCTCCTAGAGAACTGGCCTGGGTAAATCTCTCCCATTTATCTGCCAACAGCAATCAATACTCAACTACAAGAGGAAAGTGTACTCAGCCCATATAAAGGGCACATCTTGAGTACCCAGCTTGAGTAATAGGGGAAGCTGTGCCATTGGATAGTACAGAAGACCAAATACCTTAGGCCATGCTACCAAGACACAGAAACAAATACAGGGAGCTTGCCAAATTGAGGAGGCAAATAAATATAGCCCAAATGAAAGGACAGAACAAAACTGCAGAAGAACTAAACAAAGTGGAGATACCTATCAGATGCAGAATTCAAAATACTGGTGATCAGTATGCTTAGAGAAATTATTGACTATGGCTATAAAATAAAGGAAGAAGTGAAGTTATACAAAGTGAAATAAAAAAATATATATACAGGGAACCAATAATGATGGGAAGGAAGCTGGAATTAGATAAATTATTTGGAACAAAAAGAAAAAATAAGAATTCACCCAGAAAGAAAGAAGAAACAAGAATTTAAAAACAAAAACAAGAAAGCCCTGGCTGGTGTGGCCCCATGGATTGAGTGCTGGACTATGGGCCAAAGGGTCACTGGTTCAATTCCCAGTCAGGACACATGCCTGGTTTGTAAGCCGGGTCTCCAGTTGGGGGATATGAGAGGCAACCACACAATGATGTTTCTCTCCTTCTCTTTCTTCCTCCCTTCCCTTATCTCTAAAAATAAATAAATAAATAAATTTAAAAAATGAGGCTAATAGTAGGGATCTTTGGGACAACTTTTAATGTGCCAACACCTGAATCATATGGGTTCCAGATGGAGAAGAGGAAGAGTAAGAAATTGAAAATTTATTTGAAAAAATAATAAAAATACTTCTCTAATTTGGCAAAGTAAATAGACATACAAGTCTTAGAAGCACAGAGAGTCCCAAAAAAAGTTGGATCCAAGGAGGACCATACCAAGACACACGATAATTAAAAAGCCAAATGTTAAATATAAAGAGAGAAGTTTAAAAGCAGCAAGAGAAAAGCAGAGTTGGTTACAAAGAAATTCACATAAGACTATCATCTAATTTCTCAAAAGAAACTTTGCAGGCAAGAAGTATTCAAAGTGATGGAAAGCAAGGACCTACAACCAAGATTATTAAAATGCTTCCTAGACAAGGCAAAGCTGAAGGAATTCATCATCACCACAACCTTATTATATGAAATGTTAAAGGAACTTATTTCCAAAAAATAAAATAAAAACTATGAACAGTAAAATGACAACAAACTCACAACTATCAATAGCAGAATCTAAAAAACAAAAACAAAAACAAAGTAAGCAAACAACCAGAACAGGAACAGAATCATATGTATGGGGATCATCTGGTAGGGGGAAGGGGGAGAAAGATAGAAATGGCGCAGGGATCAAGAAGCATAATTGTTAGGAACAAAATAGAAAGTGAGATGTTAAGAATAGTATAGGAAAGGTTGAAGCTAAATAACTTACATGTAGAACCCATGGACATGAACTAAGGGGAAAGGAATTGCTGTAGGAAAAAGGGGCACCAGGTGGAGGAGACAAAGGGAAAAAATTGGGGCAACTATAACAGCATAATAGATAAAATATACAAAAAAATATAAATTTTTAGAAATGTTCTTACTTTTTGATTCTGTAAATCTACCTCTGAGAATTTTGGCTTGGGAGACAATGTAATTTGAAACATGCTTTATATGTACACATGTCCCTCACAATGTTATCAATAAAGAATGTTATCAAAAATAGGATAATGGTAAAGGTGATTATTGAATATTCACTGGACAGAGTACATTAATAAAATAAATATAAAAGTGATGCAGCAACTTTGCTATATGTTTAAGCAGCAGGAACACAAGGAAGACAAATTGTTATATCTCATATTATTGTAACTGTTAGACATGTGGGGATAAGGTGAGAAAAAGGCATGCAAAACCCTAATCTCAGTTATGGGACTCTAAGATTACACAAATATGTTTTTTCAATTAAGAAAAATTTTGTAGTTTGATATTTTTATATTGAAAAAGAAATGTTTTTATATAATGTCACTCAGTGATTTTGAAATAAATAAATAAAGACTTTTATTATCTAAACTGTTCATCTGAAAAGTAATACTGAAAAGCCCACATTGGAGCAGTAAACTTTCAAAACACCTGAAAAGTTTCCCTGACTTCCTGTTCAAAGCTCATCATGCCTCATGACACCTGTCACTGTATGAGAGTGTGCATAGGGCATTAGGAATGCAGGCTTTATTTTCAGACTGCCTATGCTTGCTCCTCTGTGCCTCAGTTTCCTTCTTATGAGACATACATGATAATAAAACCATAGAACCTATGTCATACAGCCATTATGAAGATTAAATGAGTTAACTCAGGGAAAATCCATAGAATAGTGTTTGGCAGTGAGTAAGACTCAACAATCATTATTATTGCACGGCCTATGCCTATGTTGATTCCTTATGGATCCTTTGAAGATAGCTTATCTATATTTACCACCTCAGCTCCTTATACATGGAAGGTATTTAAGAAATGTTGTTGCTAACTCATTGAGCTAAGTGCTCCAAAAGAATCTAACAATCTCTGAAACAAAATGTACACCTAGGACCCTTCTCCAGGAGAGGCGGTGCCAGAGATGAAACTCTAGGACTTTGAGGCCACTGACAACACAGAAACAGGGCAGGGGCAGAATTCCAGGTCTGTAACCTTGACAGAGTGCACAGCACACTGTTCTTGGATTCTGACCTCTTAGGCTTACCCAGTCCTGGTTGGGACACCAGGAGCTTTAGATGTGATCCTCTGAGATGTGACCTCAATTCCTGCTGCCTAGGAACAAAGGGCAATTATGGCTCTTTTGTGATAGGCAGTTTAAGTGGAAGCAAAAGGCTGGTTCACCAAAGGTTGACCTGATCACTGGATCAATTTCTGAAACACATACCCTACCTGTACCCCGTTTCCCTGCTGGTAACATCTCAGCCTTTGGTTGGAGGTCTCCAGCTCTTCTTGACACATTTCTATGAGATTATGTTGATCTTTGGGATCATTTTAAAACATCTTGTTGTCCACTACCAAGTCTATGGTCTCCAACATAATAAACTTCACGCTCTGAGGAAACAGGTTCTGTGAACCCAACTTCAAAGCTTGGCCATGTGGGTTCTTTGCAGAAGCACTGGATGCAACAATGAACTTGAACTAAGCCTGAGTAGAGCTGCTCAGCAGGTGCTCCTTAATTTGGCAGCTATTGTGCTCAAAGTCATTTCTGCATCCACAGTTGAACAATACATTTGACAACCCAATGAGGTCTTCTTTCAAAGCAAAGTTACTCTTGCCAAGGGGGAGGGCTTTGGGTATAAAACCTCCATTTATTTTTTTTCAAAATGAAAAATTATACTGAATAAAAACAATAAAAATGTTTTTTCTTAAAAAAAAAAAAATCATCACCACACCTAAGATAACATTTGCATAAAATCCTAGTCCCATTATCAAATCATCAGGATCTTTTTAGGTACCTCTACTTCTACTTTTTCTGCTTTTCTTTTTAACATAGTTGCAATAAAAATTTGCCTCTCTATTGCTTGTTTTACTTAACATTATGATAGGCATAAAGTTGCTGTATCGCCCTTTTACTCAGTTGTTTTAATGGATGTGAAACATTCCTTCAGAGTAATGTGCCATAACAAATTCAAACACTTTTTAATTTTTTTGGTGAGGGGAGTGTTGTGTAATTTTAAATAAGACTGTAATGAGTATTCTGGAATATAACATGTTATACTCATGTTAGAATTTATTATTTTGTTTTGCTTTATTTTGATAATGCTGACATTTTTTTCTCCCTTAAAATGAAGACTCTAAATTTACTGCAGTACAAGACTGCAGTTAAGGTAATTTTTTTCTCAGTTAAGGTAATTTAAAAAATCTCCCAATAGTTTATTATGAACCATTTCAAGCACCCAGAAAAGTTGAAGTAATTTAATATACTGAATCAGGTGACTTTTGAACACAAATACATGTCTTTGAAGATGCTGAGCAAAAATTAACCAGTAGGTAGAGAAATGTGTCATGTGCTAGATAGTGTTCCTTGGACGTAACAATCATTGCAGTTTATTATTATAATATTTTATAGATGGTAGGGCTTTTCAAAATGTCTTCAGGTTCAGATTCTTTCTTGATCATTACCATCCTCAAGGTATAGCCAAAATATATGTTATCAGGTATTATTCCTGTATTCATAGAAGAGGAAACACATGATTGGAGAGGTTGTGGGCTACCTAATGTCACACAAGAGAGGTCCTACTGAAATACCAGTGTTGAGCTCTCAGCTGAATCACACTTCTATAGGAATGTCTCCCCTTAATTAACTAATAACAGATTTTCTCCAACACTTTTACTTTTTGATTCTACTTATCTGTGAGATTGGGCCTCTTCAGGATATTAGGGTAGGGGTATGTGTCATTGGTAGTCTAGTCACCATAAATGTCAACATGAGAATTAAAAGCCAACTATAGAGGGAGTTCAAAGCTCCACATAATCCCAACATTTTTCTAAGAACACAATTTTTGTTTGTGTGTAAAAGTAGAGTTAATTTTCACAACAGTTAGACTCAAAAAGTAATTGTACATATATTCTAGGTTTTTTCCCTTTAAAGAAGACTCCAGAAAAAATCTGGATGGTTTAGAAGGCAAAGAGTAACCACCAGTACCATTCTCTCTAAGATGTGCTGGGAACTAGAAGGACAGAGTCCTTGGACACAACTTAAATGTGGATTTTTACCATTAATGATGGTTTATCCAGAACAGCTCATTTCCATATTTCAATTTCTCACCTTGGGGATGCCCAAGAATGCAACCAGAGGTGGGATCTCTGCCCTCATCTAACATGCATCTGGGACCTGGAGCAGGAGGAATTGTCACTGAATCTCACAGGCTGCACTTCCCCAACTTTCTTTTTTAATTCCTCCATAAAAGCAAACTGATTGTCTCCATTTCTATTCTAATAACACATTTAGCCAGCACTGAGCCCACCGTCAACACAGACATCATTATTTTATTCTGTGGATGTTGAAACTGAGATGGGGAATGTTAAGTGGCACGACCATCTTAGAAAATATGAACTCATTTTGGAAGGTATCTATCCAGGGCTAAAATCCACTCTTCTTGTTTCTGAAGTCCTGAAAGTCTTGTTTTTTTTCCCCCCTAACCTGGTCATGGTTCCTACTTTTGAACATATAAGGTGAGGCTATACTTACGTAATTTGGCACTCCTTTAGGCTTGCATCATTTTGGACTTTGGGCCACTTTAATTTTGTGGAAACAGAGCTGTTCTGGTCATAGTAAACCTTTGATATTATGGAAATGCATACTAGAAATCAGAGCCAGAAGTCATGGGAGCTCATGGAGATGGCTGCACTTGGCATGAGATTTGGAAGATGGCTTTCTATAACTGGGCAGCTTTTTCTACAGAAGAACACCCTTTATTTTTTGCATGTTTCACAGTAGCCAATCTTAGGGTTTTCTTGTTTGTTTCTTTTTTATTTTCAGCCTCCAGAAAAGCAGCTGTTCAACATCAAGAATAAAAAGTTAGTATTGGAAACCTTTTTCTAATGGGTCCATCTGCTTGCACTTACCCTTTTGAAAAATCAATGAATTTGATTTTTAGACAGTTAGTTCCTTAAGCCTGAAAATATTCATTGGAATACCATGGGCAAACAAAGTCTACCATTCCAGCCATTATTGATTTCTCTGAGGTTGGTCAGATGCTGTCAGGTCCAGGGAAATGTTGTGGTGAAAATAGCACCCAGGGGCTTGCATGAACCAGCAGTGGATGGCTACACATGGCACAGTGCTGCCAGCAGAGGATTAAAAAAAAAAAAAAGATAATGTTACTCTTTTCAGAAACAAATACAAATTTTGTTACAAAACCTATTCGACCAGCAAAAATTCAGTGGAGATTTCTTCATAATTTGGAACTTTATAACTTTTAATATTTTGTCCCAAGATTAATGATGAAAAGTTTCCCATAAGTGATCAGTTATGAAATCCATTGCCAAGTCTCCCTCCTTTTGGGGTTGGTGGGTGCAGAAGTAGCCAGTTCTAACAGATTAGGGGAAAGTGAACCAGGATGCTGAAGACTTGGGGGAATTTTATCCAAAGCACATATCTTGGAGGACCACAAATTCTAGCACCAACCAAGACAGTCATATACAATTTTATTCTTCATGGAGAAGGGTTCAGGACCCCTACAAGTATCAGTCTGACTTATTAACCTCTTCTTTCAGGCAATAGCTTGAAAACTTTATTTCACCCCATTATAATTTCTGTGGCCCATAAATACCAATGGAATATCAATATTATTTTGATGAGAATTTTATTTTATCACATGGGTTACACACAAATTACACAATAATTTTCTACTCACCAAGGAATCACTGACAGAGTGAAATGAAACCAAATAATCCAGGGAATGGGAAGGACACTAACTTTTATCACACTCCTAAATCCAGATGCTTTACATAAATTATCTAAGATAAATTCATCCTAGACAGTAGTCCAGTGAGGACTGACAAAGAAAGGGAGACTTATAGAGGTTGAAAAAGTTATCCAAGATTTCAAGACCAGAGTTTAAAAGCAGGGAAACGCAGGTCCAAAGTCTAGAATCTTTCAACTGGAAAAGCACCAACTTGAAGAATACCTATAACTCTTAGACCAACCCCTGAGGTCTGCAGACCAATAAGTAAGGAGTGAGAGCAGCCACCTTATGTTTTGAAGTCAGGAAGAGCCCATGGGAGCTCTTAGGAGCCCTGAATAAATCAGATTTGCAACTTAAAGCCAGTCTTCCTTTTCCAGAATGCAGTTTCCCCTTGCTTAGGCAGAAAATACAGCTTGACAGTGCATATAATAGGAGCCTTGATTTTTGCTCAAGGCTGTAGTTTGAAGTTCTCACTTTGAATGATCCAAGCTCACCTAGCTATCAAGGTATGCAGGGCTGACTTGTCACCTTCAGCTTGTACAAGAGAATGACCAGATGGCATTCAGTCTGATTCTGTGTTTCTGGCTGACTAATCTGCCCAGGTACAAGAATAAACAGAGAGCTTGGGGATACCATATGTCCCTGACTCATCATATTTGCCGGAATCACCATAATTCTAAATGGCATATGCTTTCCTGGGCCAAGGTGGGAGGAAGGTCAGAGGAAATATATCTTGAAATTGGAGGCTGAATAATTAAAAACATTATGACATCTATAGGGTGTGTGCATCTGTTAGTCATATACTAACTGATGTTTATTTTTAAACCATGCTTTGTTTTACAGTGTTCAACTTAATTCCCTTCTTCTTCCTCCTCCTCCTCTTCTTCTTTCTTCTTCTTCTTTAATTTCTTCTCTTTCTCCTCCTCCTCCTTTTCTATAATCAAACCTGTAGCTTTTATTTTAAAGTTAAAATTCCAACTCATATTTAGGAATATTTATAACACTTACATGACAAAGTTAATAGTTTACTCTTTAGAAGGCTGGACTCAATCAAAGGAAAACTCACTTGTTTAATAGAATAAATTTGCCTCTAGGAAATGAAATATTAGAAAAATCCCTTAGAGTGAAATTTTATCAAGGGAGGAGAGTTGGCGCACAAGCTCAATCCAGCCTCACCTGTATTGCCAGTGCTGGGGAGAAGCACATATTACTAACTTACAAATGGAGGTGTTTTGACCTAAGAGATATTTGGGAAAGAAACCAGTTTAAAACCGCTTATGCTAATATTACACAAGTATGTTGGAATCACCAAAGCACTGTCTTTTCCTTGAAACTCCATATTGGTACTCTCTGAGGCTATAGTGGCACATACTTTGTAATCACCAAAGCACTGACTTTTCCTTGTAACTCTGTATTTGTATGCTCTGAGGCTATAGTGACATTTCCACATGCAGATCTGTGTTAAGGGGCACATAAGTTGGTGTCTCAAGCATCCCCTTGAAACTTGCCTTTCCATTCACATGCATAATACACCCAGAATTTCCTCCTGGGGCCACCTTCCATTTTGCTTGAGGGCTTTCTCAGGTCTTGACAGAAAGTCAGGAATCAATTGTTTCCTGAGAACCTATGAATAAATACCCAGAACCCAAGGTAGAACAATTCTAATGTATACTCTTTGCTTCTTCCAGAGGGCTCTGCAGGGGTTCATTACCCACCCCCAACAACAGTAACCTATGCAAATCTGTTTGTGTCTTTTCTTCTCTGTCTTGCTTCTCTAAATCTGTATATTATTATCTACAAGGTCACCTTCCAAAAGCACTACTTAAAAATGAATCCTTTCAAAGTCAGCTTTTGGGGGAACCCAAATTAAGATACATCTCAAACTCAGCATGATTAAATCATGTTTCTCTCCTTTCTGCTTTTCCCATTTCAGTTTATGAAAAATGCCCAACACCCTCAAACCAGAAACTAATGGATCGTTTTTTATTCTTTTCCCTCTATATTGGAAAGTTCATCTTTGAATTGGCCACTGATCCCTATGAAATAAACCAAAATCTTTCAATTGTTTTTTTTTTCTTTTGATCATTTAAATTTTTTATTAACTTATTGTTCTATTACAGTTGTCCTGTTCCCCCCCCCCCCCCGTTGCTCTCCCTGACTTGCCCACCCCATTTCCTCTCCCACAGTCAATCCCCACCCTGATATCCATGTTCATGGATCATTTATACTAGTTTCTTCCTTTTTTAAAACATTTTATTGTTGTTGTATTACATTCATCCCCTTTTTGCTCCCCTCTGTCCGCCTTCCCACCCACCCATTCTCCCCATAGTCAATCCCACCTGTTGTCCATGTCCATGGTTCCTTTATACTAGGTTCTTGTCTAAGCTGCTCCCCTTCCTTGCCTCTGCCTCCCCCCTCCCCCCAACCGCTTTACTCCTGACCACTGAAGGCTTATTCACTGTATTCATATATTTGGTTCTGTTTTGCTTGTTGTTAGTTGGTGAAAATGTAGGCTGGTGCAGCCACTGTGGAAAACAGTATGGGGTTTCCTAAAAAAACTAAAAATGGAACTGCCTTTTGATCCAGTGATTCCACTACTTGTACTATACCCAAAGAATCCTGAAACACCAATTCATAAGAACCTATACTAGTTTCTTGACCATACCTTTTCCCTTCTTTCCTCCCTTTTAAACCTCCCACCTCCCCTCTGGTCATTGGTAGTCTGTTGCTTGTTGCCATGCCTATGGTTTTATTTTGCTTTTTTGTTTGTTATGTTCATTAGTTTGCTGTGTTAGGAGATCATATGGTATTTGTCACTCATTGCCTGGCTTAATTCACTAAGCATAACACTTTTCAGTTCCATACATGCTGATGCAAAAGGTAGGAGTTCCTTTTTTCTTTCTGATACATAATATTTAATTGTGTAAATGTACCACAGTTTTTTTTAATCCATTCATCCACTGATGGGCACTTAGGTTGTTTCCAGCACTTGACTATTATAAATAGCACTGCTATGAACATAGGGTTGCATAAGTTCTTTTGAGTTGGTGTTTCAGAATTCTTCAGGTATAATTCTAGCAGTGGAAATACTGGATCAAAAGGCAGTTCCATTTTTAGCTTTTTGAGGAAATTCCATTTGCTTTTCACAGTGGCTGCACCAGTCTGCATTCTCACCAACAATGCACTAGGGTTCTCTTTTCTCTATAACCTTTCCAGCAGTTGTTGTTTATTGATTTGTTAATGATGGACATTTTGACAGGTGTGAGGTGGTATCTCATTGTGGTTTTAATTTTCATCTCTCTAATGGAGAGTGGTGTTGAGCATTCTTTCATATGCCTAAAGTCCTCTGTGTGTCCTCCTTGGAGAAGTGTCTGTTCAGGTCCCTTCCCACTTTTTAATTGGGTTTTCTGCCTTCCTGGTATTGAATCATATAAGTTCTTTATATATTTTGGAGATCAAACCCTTTCCAAGGTATTATTGGCAAATATGTTTTCCTGTACAGTTGGTTTCCTTTACATTTTGTGGATGTTTTCTTTAGCTGAGCAGAAAATTTTTACTTTGTTGTAGTCCCATCTGCTTATTTGTTCCTTTATTTCCCTTGCCCTAGGGAATATTGGAGAAAATACTGCTGTGTGGGTTATCTGAAATTTTACTGCCTATGTTTCCTCTCAGACTTTTATGGTGATGCAGCTTATGTTTAAGTCCTTTACCCATCATTCCTTTATTCTGGTGTATGGTGTAAGTTGGTGGTAAGTTTCTTTCTTTCCTTCTTTCTTTTCTTTCTTTCTTTCTTTTTTTTTTTTTTAATTTTATTGTTGTTGTGTTACATCCATCCCTTTTTTGCTCCCCTCTGCCCCCCCCCCACCCACCCATTCCCCCCAAAGTCAATCCCACCTGTTGTCCATGTCCATGGTTCCTTTATACTAGGTTCTTGTCTAAGCTGCTCCCCATCTTTGCCTCTACCTCTCCCTCCCCCCTACCCCGTTCCCCTGACCACTGAAGGCCTATTCCTTGTATTCATATACGTGGTTCTGTTTTGGTTGTTGTTAGTTTTGTTCATTATTGTCCCGTAAGAGGTGAGATCATATGATATTTGTCCTTCACTGACTGGCTTATTTCACTAAGCATAATACTCTCCAGTTCCATCCATGTTGTTGCAAAGGGTACAAGTTCCTTCTTTCTTTCTGCTACATA
>PVIW01017162.1:0-14766 GCA_004026585.1 Noctilio leporinus
TTTTTTTTTTTTTAAGTTCCTATGTCTAGGCCCTAGCTTAGACTAATGAAATAAAATCTTTCAGGATAGGACCCAGGCATCAGTGTTTTTTTGAGATTATTTTAGGGTTATAGAGCACTTGTAAAAGCTGTCCAGAGTTCCTGTTTACCCCTCACCTGCTTCCTTTAAGGTTAACACCTTATATAATCATAGGACAATGACCAAAACTGGAAATTAACATTGGTACAATACTATTATCTACACTTGAAGGTTTGTTTGAATTTCACTTGTTTTTCTATCAATGTCTTTTTTCTACTCCAGGATCCAATCTGAGGTCCCACATCGTATAGTCACCCTGTTTCCTTTGTCTCTTCTTGGAAATGATGATTTCTCCATTTCTCCTTGTCACTCTGCTTGACACTGTGGACAGTATTGGTCAGATATTTTGTAGAGTATTTTTCAATCTCGTGATTAAATTGGGGTTATGCATTTGGGGCATGAACATCACACAAGTAACACTCAGTCCTTCTCAATGTATTGCATCAGGGGAGCATGATGTCAACATCTTTTATTGATGATGTAAACCTTAATCATTTAATTAAGTTGGTGTTTGCTGAGTTTTCCCACTGTATGAAGTTACCATTTTTCCCTGTTGTCTACTCCGGGTGTTACCTGGTAGTGTTTCCATCACCCTCTTCAATTTACAAATCTTAAGACCCTTGAATAAAACTGTCATTTATTTCTAAAAAAGTAAAATAAAATAAAAGACTATCCTGTTCTCTTTCATCTTTCACCCACCAATTTTAGCCTCCATCAGTGGATCTTGCCTATAGGAATTATTTCTCTTTCCTTTTATATACGTTTAGACATGAACAAAACCATCTCCATCTTTGTGTTCTTTCATGCTGTGACCTTTGATCAATCTCACTCTCCTTAGTAAGCATACTGAAATACTGAAGTCTTCTAGTCAATGATTTTCTGCGTCCCTTAAAATGCAGCCATAAATACTTTTGTTAATAGTGACTAGAGTAACAACTGAAATGAATACCAAATTGGTGACAATGTTAACCACCACTGGGAGATGTGGTCTGTAGTGCTACTACATTCTTTTCCCTTTGTCTTATCAATCATTAATACCTGAGTTACACAATTTTTGAAGTGCAGTGATAGGAGCCATTAGCAGAGAATAACTTGCACAAAACTGCTGGCCCAATCTTCTGTTAAGTATTACCCTATAATAAATTCTGTTATATTCTATTAAGTTGCCTGCTTCATCTTTTGTCCTGAACATACCTTCTTGTTACCATGGCCATTATTTTACACTTTGCCCACTGTTGGACACCCTCATTCCTTCTCCATTTATTAATTGGAATTCTTCAGTATGTAAGATCATTATTTACTTATATGTATGAAATTCCAGCCTATGGATTACAATGAAAGGTTCTCATTATTTCCTAAATTGTTCCAGTGTTGGCCATTGGCTGCCCTCTCAGGTTGACACTTATGCCCTTTCAATAAGTCCCCATTATTTTCTGAGCACTTTCTTACTTTTTGACACCACAAGGTGCTCCAGGCTCATCTTGTGTTTTCTCTATCCCAGTCCTGGAATCCCACTGAAGGTGGAAAGTAGAGGGGTGACATGATTAGATATGTGTTGTAGAAAGACCACTCTGGTTGCAGTGTTGAGGTTGGTGACAGAGAGAAAAATGTGGTAATCTGCCAGGAGGTTGCAGCACTCTGTTTGATTAAATATAGTAACAGCCTCAACAGGAGCAGCGGCCCAGGAAATGGAGATGGCGTGTGTGAGAGATTGTAGGTGCATACTGATCAGATTTTTTTTGATGCTTCTTTTTAAAATTTTTATTGATTATGCTGTTACATTTGCCCCAATTTCTTTTCCCTTTGCTCCCCTCTGCTCAGCATCCCCCTCCCTTCAGCAATCCCACCCCCTTTAGTTCATGTCCATGATCAGATTTAACAGTAGATGAAGGAATATGGAAGAAGAGTAGGTCAAAAGTGAGTTAAATGTCAAGCATAGGTGACTAGAAGGCATGTGCTGTCATTTGAATACAAGGACCACTTATGGAGTACCCACTATGTGTCACATGGTAAGGTCCAGGTGCTAGGGACACAGAAGTCTCTTCTCCAAGTTCTCAGCGTGGTAGTTGCTATGACATAGGGAAACACGAGGGCCAATGGCAGCACAGATCAGAGGGGTAGTAGCCAACCTCCTAGGTGATCATAACTTCTAGCATATCCTTCTAGGAATTTGTTCTGGCTCTACAAGCATTAACAAATTAATGTTCTTCTTCTAAAATATCATAGAAGTTAGCCTTGGCTGGTGTGGCTCAGTGGATTGAGTGCCTATCTGCAAACCAAAGGGTCTCTGGTTCAATTCCCAGTCAGGGTGCAAGCCTGGGTTGTGGGCCAGGTCCCCAGTTGGGGGCATGAGAAGGCAACCACACATTGATGTTTCTCTCTTTCTCCCTCCCTTCCCTCTCTCTAAAAATAAAGAAAAAAATCTTTAAAATATCATAGGAGTTAGAGTGTTCTATGCGTATGGTTCTGCAACATGACATTCTTTTTAAAAAGATTTTATTTATTATTTTTAGAGAGAAGGGCAGGAAGGGAGGAAGAAAGGGAGAGAAACATCAGTGTATGGTTGCCTTTCACCTGCCTCCATCTATGGACCTGGCTGGAGACTTGGCTTGCAACCTGATTATGTGCCCTGCCTGGGAATCAAACCAGTGGCTCTTGAGTTCACAGGCCAACACCAATCCACTGAGCCACTAGCCAAGGCTGCTTGATATTCTTTTTTAAACAAATAGTTTTAATCCTCATCCGAGGATGTGTTTCATTGATTTTAGAGAAAAAGAGGAGGAGGAGAAGGAAGAGAGACAGAGGGAAATATTGATGTGAGAGAGATACATCAACTGGTTGCCTCCCATGACTGGGGATTGATTTGCAATCTAGGTGTGTGTTCTGACTGAGGCTCAACCAACAAGCATTTTTGTTTGCTTGTTTGATTTTAAATTATATTTTATTGATTATTCTATTACAGTTGTCCCAATTTTTTACCCTTTGTCCTTCTCTACCCATCCCCCGAGTCCTTCAGGCAATCCTTCCACCATTGTTCATGTCCATGGGTCATGAATTTATGTCCTTTGGCTGCTCTCTTAGGTTGTACTTTACACCCCCATGACTATTCTGTAACTACGAATTTGTACTTAATCCCTTTAACCTTTCTGTCCAACTTCCACAACCCTCTCCCATCTGGCAACCATCAAAATGTTTTCTCTGTTAACTTGTAAAACACATATAGAGGAAAATGTTCTCTGTATCTAAGAATCTGTTTCTGTTCTGCTTGTTTGTTTATTTTATTTGTTAGATTCAATTGTTGATAGATATGTATTTGTTGCCATTTTATTGTTCATATTTTTTATTTTTTTCTTCTTAAAGAAGACCCTTTAACATTTCATATAATAATGGTTTGGTGATAATGAACTCATTTAGTTTTTCTTGTCTGGGGAGCACTTTAAATGTCCTTCGATTCTAAATGATAACTTTGCTTGATAGAGTAATTGTGGTTGTAGGTCCTTGCTTTTACTCACTTTGAATATTTCTTGCCACTCCCTTCTAGCCTGCAAGTTTTCTTATGAGAAATCGGCTGCTTTTAAGACTGTTTCTTTGTCCTTACTTTTACTTTTTTTTTTTTTAAGATTTTATTCATTATTTTTAGAGAGAGGGGCAGGGAGGGAGGAAGAAAGGGAGAGAAGCATCACTGTATGTTTGCCTTTCACCCACCTCCAGCTACGGACCTGGCTGGAGACCTGGCTTGCAACCTGGTTATGTGCCCTGGCTGGGAATCGAACCAGTGACCTTTGGGTTCTCAGGACGGTGCCTTATCCACTGAGCTACCAGCCAGGGCTACTTTGACATTTTAATTATGATGTGTCTTGGGGTGAACCTGTTTGGGTTCATCTTTTTTTTCTTTTTAATTTTTATTTATTGATTTTAGAAAGAGAGGAGGAAAGAGAGATGGATTTGTTGTTCCACTTATCGATGTATTCATTGGTTGTTCTCGTATGTGCCCTGACTGGGAATCGAACCAGCACCTTGGCATATCCGGATGACACTCTAACCAATTAAGCTACTTGACAAGGGCCTGGGTGCATCTTTTTTGGGACTCTCTGTGCTTCCTGGACTTGTATGACTATTTCCTCCACCAAGTTAGGGAAGTTTTATTTTATTATTTTTTAAAATAGGTTTTCAATTTCTTGCGCTCTCTCTTCTCCTTCTGGCAGCCCTATGACGCAAATGTCGGTATACTTGATGTTGTCCCAGAGGCTCCGTACACTATCCTCATTTTATTTTTAGATTTAATTTTATTTATATTTAGAGAGAGAGAAATGGAGGAAGAGCGGGAAAGAAACATCGATGTTTGAGAGAAACATTGATTGGTTGCCTCTCAAACACCCCCAACTAGGGACCTAGCCTCCAACCCAGGAATGTGCCCTGACTGGGTAATGAATCAGCACCTTTCAGTTTGCAAGTCGGTGCTTAATCCACTGAGCCACACCAGCCAGGGGCTCTTTTTTTTCAATTATTTTTTATTCTTGCTGTTCAGATTGACTGTTTTTTGCTTCCTTATATTCCAAATCAAGGATTTGATTCCTGGCTCCATGCACATGACTGTTGATTCCCTATAAATTGTTTTAAATTGTTCATTTCAGCTAATGTAGCCTTCATTTCTAACTGTTTGTTGTTGTTATGATTTCCATGTCTTTTTTTTCTGCTATTGAAGTTCTCTCTGAGTTCATCGGCTCTTTGCCTAAATTCATTGAGCATCCTTATAACAAGTGTTTTGAACTCTGCATTTAGTAGCTTGCTTGCCTCTATTTTGTTTAGTTCTTTTTCTGGAATTTTGTTCTGTTCTTTCATTTGGGCCATGTGTTTTTTGTTTGTTTGTTTTGTCTTCTCATTTTGTCAGCTTCCCTGTGTTTATGTCTATATATTTAGGTAGAGCTGCTATGTCTCTCAAGCCTGGTAGAGTAGCCTAGTAGCAGGTGTCCTGGAGGGCCCAGTGGCACAGCCTCCCCTTTTACCCAAACTGGGTATTTAAGGTTCACCCACTATGTGGGCTGTGTACACCCTCTTATTGTGTAGTTGAATCTTGATTACTCTTAGCATGTCGAAGATCAGCCACCACCTGTGTTCTGTCCAAGGCCACACAGCATAAGCTACAAAGTGATCTGCAGGTGGCCACTACTTGTGCTGGGCTTGAAAGTGCCCAAGTGAGGCCAAGCTGTGAACTAAGGTCAGCTGCTGTTAATGCCAGGCTCGGGGCAACTTAATATGAGGTATCTGGCTCACTGAAGCCAGATGTTGCTTGTTTAGTATAACCTAGAGGAAACCTAGGGGAAAGAAAGATATGAAATTAAGCAATATTGAATGTGTCGCAGGCTCCTGACACATGGAGTGGAACAGAAAAAAAATGCATCAGAAGCCTAATAAGTTTTTGAGGAAATTGTATTGTCAATGTTGTTATAAACCAGGACTAAAAAACAGCCTATAATTGTAAATCTGCCTAAAGCTTTCCAAATTGCAACAACAGGACATGGGCTGAAGAAGAAACTGTGTCACCCCAAAGAAGGGGCACATCCCAGGCCAAAGATGACCATGGAAGATAATAGACAATAAGAGACTCACAGGGAACAGAACCAGGTCCTATGGAGAGCTCCGAACAGGGGATATCATAAAAGAAAGCAGAAGCAGAGTTAAAGCTAGAAAACCTTTTATTGCTAAGGCAGTCTTTTAGTGTTCCTTTACACAAAGGAAATTTTAAGTGGAATATGACTACTGGCTTACAACGAGACACACCGGTCCCTGATGCAGAATGCCATACACCGATAAGAGATCCTGAACTTGGTCCCACACACAGTGATTAGCTGAGACTTCAGGTTGACTTCCCTGTGTATTTTGAGTGTGGGAATGGGGTGCACCAGAGAGGAAGTGTGTGCACAGATAGCTTAAGGTCCATAAATGTTTATGCTTCACATTCCACATTGTTGCTGGAAGTGGGGCCTTGCCAGCAGCCACCATTACCAGCCACACTTGCTTCATGGGGTAGTCATCTCTTTCATGGTACTCATGAAAGAAAATGTGAAAGGAAAAAAAAAAAAAAAGTAAAATCTGAAGCATGGGCCACGACAAGCCATTTGTAATGGAAAAGCCACTGGAAACAGCTTGGGTGGACCTGAAAGCTGGATGAGGCAGGGCCTCAAGGAATCGCTAGGATGGGGCAAATAGTGTAAGCCAGGTTGGTGGAGACTCCAATAGGGAGCCTGCCTGTCAGCTTTGTGGCTCTGGGTGGGGCCTCAGAAAAGAAATGGTGGCCTCCGCCAGTACTTCTGTCTGGGAGAAAACTTCCCCCCTGCTTTTGCCCTAATGCTGGGTAGTTTAGTTTTTCCCCATCTCTCTTTGGTGCCTTTCAATCTGCTGCCCCTGTGCTGGAGCTCAGAGCAAGTGAGTCTGAGTAAATCTGTGTGTGGGCCCTTTAAGAGAAATGTCCAAGGATTCTAGCAGTTTCCGTATTCCAAAGCCTCAATCTCTACTGGTTTTTACATCTGGAAGTTATGGGGAGTTACCTTCCTGGCACTAAAACCTTGGGCTGAGGTGCCCATTAACCTACAGCCTTTTGATGTATGAAACAACACTCCAATCTACGGAGCCACCCAGCCAGGGCTGCAACATAGTGTTTTAGCCTGATCTGTCATGGAGATGGTTCTATTTGTAGACATTCTCTGTCCTTATTCTTTATAAAAGCAGCATGGCAATTCAACCACAGTATAAATGTCTTGATTTATTTAGCAAGTCCCCTACTCATGGATTTATACATTATCTCCATATATTTTTGATATAACATTGTCTCAGGCACATTCAAGCAACTGTTGAACCAGGGCATGAGAAATGAACTAATTGAATCACAGGAGAGTCTTGTTTTGATCTTTGACATATACTGCCAGTTTGTCCTACAAACTGACTGTGTCCAATGACATTCTTTTCTTTCAACACAATATGTAGATGTCCTTTTCCCTATAACCTTCCCACCGTAACACATAGTTATCAAACTTTTTCATCCTTACCAATCAAATAGGTGGAATATGTTATGTTGTCATACTTTATTTTTTAATGATGTATTATGTTACTTTAATGATAAAAATACATACTCTTATAAACAAACATTATTTTAAAAGTAACATTTAGAAGTTGGATACAGAAGACAACATCTTTTCTCCAGATCTAAGATGGAGATAGATTTATTCAGGATCAGGGCCTCCGGTGGAAAATGCAAACTTCCAAGAACAGAATTCTCAACCCTGGAAGCATATTAGGTTCACTTGGGTCTCAGGAGATGCTGTCCTTGCTCCAAGTAAGATTCTGGAAGAGAGCCACCTGTGAGATCCCCAAGGCTCCCCTTCATCACCAGAGGACACCCATCTAGTGTCCTCTAGACTTACAAACTTGAGAGAGCAATGAAACTTTCCAAGAAATCAGAAAGTCATTTCAGGTCCTGGGGTTTAGCCATGGTTTTGTCATTGACCCACATTCCTGCTCTCCACACCTGGTAAAGACATCCCTAACACCTAAGAATTCCTGCCTCCACAGGAAGCATAATGTACTGGCTTCAGGGCTATGGATGGAATAAAGATTATAAGAAGGAAATCATTCCCAGTGGGGCAAAGACATACAGAGTTATTCATGGAATCAACCCCAATTCTAATAAACATGTTTTTACCCAGCTGTCTCACACAGACACTGTAACATATAATCGTAAGAGTGCCATAGTAGCCAGCCTTCAGAATGGCTCCCAATGATTCTCACCTCCTGAAATTCATGCCTTTGTATAGTCCCCTCTCACAATAGAAAGAGCTGACTCATGTGATAAACAGGATATTAAGGAAATTACAGTGTGTGACTTGTGACTTCATATAGACATTGCAGCCTCTGTATTGCTGTCTTTCGAGTCACTTGCTCTGAGAAGAAGCCAGCTGCATATATGAGGATACTCAAGCAGCCCTCTGGAGGGGTCCATGGGGTGAGGAACTGCTGCTCCTACCAACAGCCACTACTAACTTGCCAGGCATGTGTGAGCCACCTGAGAAAAGGATCCACCAGCCCAAGTCAAGACTTTAGATGACTGTGACCACAGCCAACATCTTGACTACAACTTCATGAGGAACCCTGAGCCAGAACCATCCAGATAATCCACTTTTAGATTCCTGGCCTACAGAAACTGTGAGATAATAAATGACTATTGTTTTGAGCCACTAACTTTGGGGTTGTTACACAGCTAATACATGTGTGTACCTCATAGTTTCATAAAGATTAAATTTAGTATTGTATATATAAGGACTTAGAATAGTGCCTTATACAAGTGTTTATGTGTATAAATAAACATAATATGCACACATACACCAAGACCACAGACTAATAGAGACTCCTGAAACCGTGGCGGAGTGACAAGGGCCATCAGAATTATCTTGAGGTGTGTCCTTGCTGGTGTGGCTCAGTTGTTTGGAGCATCATCCCTTACACTAGAAGATTGGGGGTTTGATTCCAGTCAGACCATGTACTTGGTTGTGGGTTTGATCCCTGGTTGAGACATGTATTGGAGACAACCAATCAATGTTTCTCACATTGATTTTTCTCTCTCTTTTTCCCCACCTCTCAAATCAATAAACATATTTTTTAAATGCCTTGAGCCCTGGCTGGTAGCACAGTGAAAAAGGTGCTGGCCTGTGACCCCAAAAGTCACTGGTTCGATTCCCCAGCAAGGGCACATAACCAGGTTGCAAGCCAGGTCTGTAGCTGGAGGCAGATGAAAGGCAACCATACATTGATGTATCTCTCCCTCTCTGCCTCTCTCCCTTTTCCTCTCCCTGGAAATAATAAATAAATCTTTTAAAAAAATGTCTGGAGAGGAGTAAAGTACAGTGGTTATTATACAGAATCTAGAGAAATAACTCAGGCAATGAAAGGAAAGAGGCTAGCGAACCAGTGGACCGAAATCAGAATTTAGCTAAAAAATGTGTTTTCCTTTGGCCAATAAAATATTTTATACAAAAATAAATCAGTCACATGTAAAACTCGAGATTGTTTTGACATCAAATTCCACATTTTATTGCAAATTTCTAAGATGTGGCAAGACTGCCCACATTTCACCTAGCAACAAGTAGCTGAAATTCAGTAGTAGCTGCCCCTTTAGCGAGAGATGCCAGGTCATCACAGTCCCCTTCCCCCTACTGCCCCACCCACCTACTAAGGCTGAAATCCAAAGCCAATTAATATTTGAACATTTGAGTTACTATTTTTCTTTCAACCAAGCAATATTTTTCAGCACCCACTTTTCTATCAAAAATAGGAAAGAAAGAGAGCAAGTTTTTTTGGCATTTGAAAAATAACCCCAGGTGCTTTTATTGCGTAAAAAGAAAGATTACTCAAGTCTCCTTGGCATTTACCTCTCAGTTATGTGAACTTACCTTTTTGAACTTGAGATTCTTGCAAACACTTGTCAGAAGCTGACAAGATGAGGAGGGAGGGAGCTGGCTGTGAAGGAAAATGGAGAGCCCAGACGTTCCTATTTGCATCATCACTACAATCTCAAATGTTAGGGAATGAAAGAGCTCTGGGAGGCTCCAGGGAATAGCAGATGGACAAATTGCTGTTTCCTTCAAATTTCCAAGCAGAGCCAGCATTCTTGGCATGCATGGAATCATATGAGATCAGAAAAGAAATTTCTCAGCCATGTGCAGTAAAATGTAACTACTTGATTCAGTGCATTTCCCCCTATCCAATGAAAAGTAGTATGTTAAAAAAAATTATTGAATTGAAAGGTTTTCTTTTTTTAAGATAGGAGGAAAGAGGAAATAGGAAGGATGAGGTTAATTGTTTATCTTATTGCCTAATTATTATGTTTTGTGCTTTGGGGGAGCTTTTGTTTTCAAAAGTCTAAAGTATATTATATGTAATGAAATCCAAGACATACCATGATGTGAAGAAGATGCAGAATGTCTTGACTCATTCCTTAAAATTTATTTTTTGAGGGAAAAAAGAAAGCTGTGTAACCCTAGCATCCAGGTGGCTGATTTCACATCTGGAGCAGGAAATGGACAAATTGAGAGGAGCAGCTGTCAGTCTTCTAGGGTCATATCAATGGTCTCCCACAGGCCAAAGAGGGTATTATTTGAGTATTGATAAGAATAATTGAAATGGGATGAAACATAAAATTTATTTATTTATTTATTTTATCTTTTCAATGTATGGTTGCCCTTCATCTGCCTCCAGCTAAGGACCTGGCTGGAGACCTGGCTTGCAACCTGGTGATGTGCCCTGGCAGGGGAACTGAACCAGCAACCTTTGGGTTAGCAGGCCGGCATCAATCCACTGAGCCACACCTCCCAGGGCCTAAATATATTGTTTTATTTTATTTTTAGAGAGAGGAGAAGGGAGGAAGAGAGAAGCATCCATGTGCATGACAAAACATTGATTGACTACCTCTCACAAGCCCCCTACCAGGGACCTGTCCCGCAACCCCAGCATGTGTCCTGACCTGGAATCCAAGTGGTGACCTCTCACTTTGTGAGATGATGCCCAACCCACAGAGTTACACCAGCCAGGGCCATACCAAATATACTTAAATGCAAAAAACCATAATCATACCTTTTTAAAAAGCCTCACATTAAAAGCTGTTAATGATAGGCGGGAAGATGGCGACAGACTAGAGAGCAGTGCTGATGGTGTTCTCAAGTATCAAAGCAGCTAGAGGACAAGATAGGGAGCGTGAGACGTCTTCAGGACCCTAGGAATTGGAACGGGCAGCATCTGGACCCAGGGGAGCACAGCCCAGAGGCGGAGGAGGCCAGCAGGACAGTAGGTGATGCGTTCCCGACTGACCACCCGGCGGGCCGAGGTCGGCTCTGGGCAGTGGCGGCTCTGCGCAGAGGGGCGCGTTTGACTGGGGCAGCTCCGGGCTCCCTGGCAACTGGAAGTCTCAACAGTGAAGTGCAGGCAGCAAGGGCAAACGCCGTAGGGAACGCGGAATTGAACTCTTGCAGGGGAGGGACTGTGTGAGAGACTCACTCCGGTAACAGGGGGAGGAAGCTCCTCACGGGGCTAGAGGCGGAGAAGGAGAGTCCTGCGGGAAGCCGGAGTGGGGGAGCGGGGAAGTGCACCTGCGGGGGCGGCAAGAGAGCCGAAAACGGTGCTGCTGGGCCACCGGGGAAACAGCAGCTAGAAGCCCCTGCGAAGGGGGAGGCCCAGCCCTGCGCACCCACACAGGCCCCCAGGCTCCGCGGAAACTCCAAACAGCGAGCCGGCGAGCCAGGAACTAGAAGTGGAGGCAACTGACTCGCCATTGCCAGAGACAAAGGCCACACCGCCCACACCTGGGAGGGGCTCACCACAGAGGCTACGTAAAGGACTCCGCGGAGAGCTGGTTGGCTTGGAGGAGTGGTGCCCGCCCCGGAAGGGCGGGACAGTGTAGGCGGACCCTGGACAGTGTTGACGGACAGGGACGGCCTCCTCCCGGAACTGCAGGGGCGGAGCCAATCATCACAGGGACCAGCGAAGTTGCGGGCTGCCCTGCAGGGGTGCTGGGTGCTCATCATGGGCAGGAACCTCCGCCAGGAGTGGGAGGGGGCACCCTGCAGGCTCCAGAACACCGGCAGCCCTAAAACCCAGCCAGGCTGCAGAAGGCCCAGCCTACCTGGGGGTGGACACTCAGAATCAGCCCTGACTGTGACAATCAGAGGCCCTGCCACGCACCAAGACCGGCTAGAATATAGACTATAGACTGTAAAGTCCTGACCAAGAAAAAGAGGCAGCCTCAGGAAAGGGATTGCTGCCAATCTCAAGCACTTGAGTTATACCGAGAGCAATATGAACTATTAATCCCCAACATATCCTTTGCAAAAGTTACTTCTCACATATTCTTAATCCCCACCATACCTCAATCCACCTAACTACCCAAGACCCTCCCCCTACTCTCGAATTAAAGTCTACTCACTCTGTGGCTATAATACATTCCCAGTCCTCAACCTAAGTATTCCTCCCTTCCCCAGCCTTTCTAAACCCTTTCTTTATTCTTTTCTTCCTTCCTCTTTTTTTTTTTTTATAATTTTAAATTTTTTTTTTTTTTTTTAATTTTTCTTTTCCTTTTCTTCCTGGTAAAGCCCACAGGTTCTGGCTCCACCTGGACCAATCAGAAATCATAGAGGGGGAACACACAGCTAAAACCTTTCTTTATTAATATTGATTTCTCTTTGTCTTGTGACTTTCTCCCCCCCCTTTTTTTTCCTTTCTCTTTCTTTCTTTCTTTCTTTCTTTCTTTCTTTCTTTCTTTCTTTCTTTCTTTCTCTCTTTCTCTCTTTCTCTCTCTCTCTTTCTCTCTTTCTCTCTTTCTTTCTCTCTTTCTTTCTCTCTTTCTCCTTTCTTTTCTCCCTGATAAAACCCACTGGTCCTGGCTCTACCTGGACCAAACAGAGACCATAAAGGGTGAACAGACACCTAAACATTTTCTTTATTAATATAGATTTCTCTTTCTCTTGTGACTTTCTCCCTTTTCTTTTTTCTTTTTTTTTTTTTCCTCTGCTAAAAGTCCTCAGGCACAGGCTCCATCTGGACCAGTCAGGGATTATTAAGGGTGAACAGCCATCTAAACCCTTTTCTTCTTTTTATTATTATCGTTTTTATTTCTTTTTTCCTTTTGTTGTGTTTGGTTTGGTTTGGTTTGGTTTTTGGTTTTGGGGGTTTTTTGTTTTTGTTTTTGTTTGTTTTTTTGTTTTTGTTTTTCTTTTTGTTTCTGCTAAAAGCCCACAGGCCCAGAATACAACCAGACAGCCCAAATAAAGGACACACCAAGAACAGCAAGTGGAGAAAATCTGGGAGACGGCAACACTGAACTCCACAAATCTCCTATCACAGAAGGGTGCTCAACTAAGGCAAGGAAGCAAAGCAGGTTAACCCAAGGAAAGAACATAAATAAATAAATAAATAAATAAACAAAGAGCAAGCAAGAACAGACACCCAAAATGGGGAAAAAAAGAATCAGTCCATCACCAAAAGGAAAGGAAGAATCCCCAGAAAAAACACAAAATGAAACAGAGGCACCTGGAATGTCAGATAAGGAATTCAAAAGAATGATGATAGAGAAGCTCAGTGAGCTCAGCCACATCAAAGAAAACTGTAAACAACTCCAGGAGAACTACAAACAACTCCAGGAGAATTACAAAGAACTCCAGGGAAATTACAAAGAACTCCAGGGGAATTACAAAGAACTCCAGGGGAATTACAAAGAACTCCAGGAAAGTTACAAGGAACTTACTGAGAACTACAACAGCATGAAAAAGGACATGGAAACTATCAATAAGTGCCAGGAGGAAATGAAGAATACAATTTCTGAATTGAAGAATACAGTAGAAGGAATCAACAGCAGGCTAGAGGAAGCAGAGGACCGGATCAGCAAGTTGGAGGATAATGTAGACAAATACTCCAAGACAGTACAAGAGAATCAAAAAAGGCTGAACAAGACTGAAGAGGGGTTAAGAGAGCTGCAGGACAACATGAAACATAACAACATCCATATCATAGGGATACCAGAAGGAGAAGAGAAACAAGGAATGGAAAACCCGTTCAAAAAAGTCATGATAGAAAATTTCCCTAACATGATGAGTGAAAACATGAATCCAGTTCAAGAAGCACAGAGGGTACCAATGAGGATCAATCCAAACAGACCAACACCAAGGCACATTATTATTAAAATGGCTAATTTCAAAGACAAAGAGAGAATCCTAAAAGCATCAAGAGAGAAAAGACAAATAATATACAAAGGGGCTCCAATAAGGCTATCAAGTGATTATTCAACAGAAACAATTCAAGCCAGAAGGGAATGGCAAAAAGTATTTCAAGTCATGGTAAACAAAGGCCTGCAACCAAGAATACTCTACCCAGCAAGGTTCTCATTCAAGATAGAAGGAGAAATAAGGAGCTTCCCAGACAAAAAAAAGACTGAAAGAATACATCTCTACCAAACCAGCATTGCAAGAAATGCTAAAGGGTCTGCTATAAAAATAAGGAAACAAATAAAATGAAGAAACAGAGAAAGCAAAGAGGAATACAGACACAAAGGGAGAAAATGGCAATGAATAAGTATCAATCAATAATAACCTTAAATGTAAATGGATTAAATGCACCAATCAAAAGACATAGGGTAGCCGAATGGATAAGACAACAGGACCCACATGTATGCTGTCTTCAAGAGACCCACCTCAGAACAAAAGATCGACACAGATTGAGAGTGAAGGGATGGAAAACTATATATCAAGCAAATAGACATGAAAAAAAAGCTGGAGTAGCAATACTGATTTCAGATAAATTAGATTTTACAATGAAGGCCATAAAAAGGGACAAAGATGGACATTTCATAATACTTAAGGGAACAATCCATCAAGAAGAAATAACTCTGATAAACATATACGCACCCAACATAGGAGCTCCAAAATACATAAGGAAAATCTTGGAAGACTTTAAAAGACATAGACAGCAACACACTAATAGTAGGGGATTTTAATACCCCACTATCAATAATGGACAGATCTTCCAAACAAAAAATCCCCCGAGATGTTGTGGCATTGAACAACACTCTAGAGGAAATGGACCTAACTGATGTATACAGAGTCTTTTACCCCAAAGAAGCAAAATACACATTCTTTTCAAATGCACATGGAT
>PVIW01017163.1:0-14748 GCA_004026585.1 Noctilio leporinus
ATTGGATCAAAAAACTTTGGTACATTTACACAATGGAATTCTATGTAGCAGAAAGAAAGAAGGAACTTGTACCCTTTGCAACAACATGGATGGAACTGGAGAGTATTATGCTTAGTGAAATAAGCCAGTCAGTGAAGGACAAATATCATATGATCTCACCCATTACAGGACAATAATGAACAAAACTAACAACAAGCAACACAGAACCAAGTATATGAATACAAGGAATAGGCCTTCAGTGGTCAGGGGAACGGGGTAGGGGGGAGGAAGAGGTAGAGGCAAAGAAGGGGAGCAGCTTAGACAAGAACCTAGTATAAAGGAACCATGGACATGGACAACAGGTGGGATTGACTTTGAGGGGAATGGGTGGGTGGGTGGGGGGACAGAGGGGTGTAAAAAGGGGATGGATGTAATACAACAACAATAAAATTAAAAAAAAAGAGAAAAAGAAAAGAAAAGGAAATCTCGACACACAAGGAGACTCCAAGAACTTGTGTTTGCACAAAGAAAAGTCCACGTGGGGACACAGTGAGGAGGCAGGTGTCTACCAGGCAGGGACAGGTACCTCAGGAGAAGCCAAACCTTTCAACACCTTGCTCTTGAACTTTTAGCCTTTAAAACTATAAGAAAATAAATTTGGTTATTTACACTGAAAAAAAAAAAGATTCAACATATACAAATGAACTTACACATAATAATTACTCAACAAATGTTTTCTTCCTTCTGTAGTACCCAAATTTTATCAATTTATTTTGTTTCTCTATACTTTATCCTACATTGGATATTAAAACAAACTTCTCATGCCCTGGCTCATGGCTCAGTGGATTGGTGCTGATCTGTGAATCCAAAGTTTTACTGGTTCGATTCCCATTCAGGGCACAAAAGCAGGTTGCAAGCCAGGTCACCAGTCAGGTCTGTAGCTGGAGGCAGGTGGGAGGCAACCATACATTGATGTTTCACTCCCTTTCTTCCTCAGTTCCTGCCCTTCTCTCTAAAAATAATGATTTTTTTTAAATCTTAAAAAGAAAAAGACTCACTTAAAAAAATAACTCGAAAATAACTTCCAAATCTATCTATCATCTACCTATATATTTACATCTGCAGATAAAAATGAGAAGATAATTTTAAACATAGGTAAATTTTTATACAATGTGACCACATAAAATTTGTATAGCTAAGAATACACATTATTATGTGGCACACTCAGAATACTTATAAAAATCTACCCTATTTAATGTTGCAAAATATTTCTCAATAAATTTCAAATAATTAATCGTATACAACAAATGTTCTCTGACCACAATGACATACAATAAAAATACATAATACAAAAATAAATTGAAAAATTGTGTATCTGGAAACAATAACTTACTAGTAATAAATCATTAATTAAATGGTGTAAAGAAGAGAAATTGTAAAAATTTAGAGCTGAACAAGAGAAGGACACCACATCAAAGCTAAAACTTAATCTAAAGAAAATTTCATAGAAGGTGTGGGGGAACTAAGATATTAGCCAAAGAACACATATGCATGTTTATCTGGAAAATGTCCAGCCATTGTTAATAGAACAAGAACAGTTTGTGTGACATCAATGTAAACTGGCAGCCAAGGAGAGTGGACTGAAATGTGAATGTGTGAACAATGATGACTTCACCGTACTAGTCAGTGGGTGCAGAAGATGCCATTGAGTGAGCATGTATATCACATTCAATATGACTAAGTAGAGCAATGGATCTGCAGCAAATTTTGTGTTATGCATGAACGTTTCTCTGCAGAAACTATTTGGATGATCCAGAAGGCTTTTGGGGACAATGCAATGAGTGCAGCACAGATAAAAGTGTGGCACACACACTTCGAAGATGGTTGAGATCTTTTGAAAGAGAACCATGTACTGGGAGACCTGCAGCAAGCCAAACACCTGAGAATGTTGAACATATATGGGCTGCAATCAACAGTGATCACCTACGGACAATGCAAGAACTAGAAGCTGATCTAGGGATTCCAAAAAATACTGTCCAAGATTTTGACACAGGATCTTGGCACAAAATGTGTCATGGCAAAATCTGTTCTGTGGCTTCTGCTACTAGAGCAGAAATAATATTGTGCTGCAGTTGGGACCCAAGGTGCCTACTTTGAAGGGGACTGTGGTGTCGTTGTTCTATGTACAATGTTCCTTGTATCTTCTTCAATTAATGTTTCTATTTTTCATATTACATGGCTGGATACTTTCTGGACAGACTCCATCTATCTCTTTATCATCTATCTGTCTATGTGTATGGATCTTACAAACTGTAAGAAAACTAAGCACTTAAAATACTTTGCTGTTCCTCTTTTGTAATATATATATACATATATACATGTATATATATATATGTGTGTATGTGTGTGTGTGTGCGCGCGCGGTTGCCTTTCACCTGCCTCCAGCTATGGACCTGCCTGGAGACCTGGCATACAACCTGGTTATGTGCCCTGGGAATAGAACCAGTGACCTTTGGGTTCTCAGGCCAGTGCCTTTTCCACTGTGCTACCAGCCAGGACCACTATTCTTTTCTTTTTTTAACCCACTAATTCCAGGTCAAACTATTTAGTTCTTGATTGATTCTAAGGATTGCTTTTGTTTTAATTGCTATATCTGAAATTAGGAACTAGTACCTGTGTTTCTAAAAAAAAAAAAAAAAGACAAACAAACAAACAAAAAAACACAGTATTTAACACAGGAAAGACTGCCACTTATTTTCCCTTTTAAAGTGTTCACATATCTCAGATTCTCTAATTTTCTTGAAATAAAATTAGGTATGTTATTTTGAATTGCCACATTTCACACATACTTCTGCACACCTGTTTTCCACGAACTGTGATTGAAGCCCAAAGCATCCCTGCCTCAGCACCATTTCCATGCAGGGATCACAAGGACCTGAAGGTTTCCATGTCACACTTACTTCTTTCAAAGAATTTAAAGCACTTGGCAAACATTATCTTAGAAATAATAACAGTTGTAGGTTTGCACAACACCAGCCTTCCCTGAAGCCTCCATTGCATTCATATTACCTGATTACGTTCCTATTACCACCCTGAAGCAAAGGTTAGTACTGGACTTGTAGACATGAAAACTGAGGTCTATATCATTTGTTTTGAATGTTGTCCTGCCTGATTCTCTGGCTTCTGTCAGTCTTCCGAGGCCTACTGCAGCCTCCCTGAACTATGAAACCTTTCTTAATCACTCCAGCAATGATTGATTCTGTTCCTAACTACTTACCTCACTGTGCTGACAGCTCCATTCACTGAGTATTGCTTTCCAGGGTGAGGCAGCGTGGTTATGGTAAAATATCATACATCAGAACAAATTTGAGCATCAGGAACACTCCACATTTGCTATTAGTAAAAATCTCTGAGCTTCCATTTTCTTATTTGTAAAAAATTGCAGACTATTATCAAGGTCAAGCCTATTTATGCAAAGTAATTTACTACCACATTTCCTACCATGATTGAATTTAATAAATTATAACTCATGAGTTATGATTAACATGTATTTTATTATTGGCTAGCTGCTTCATAAATATACTTTTTGTTGTTTGAAAATAATAACACGGTACTCTAGGATGTGACTGAATCACATTGAAAAAACTGAATTCTTAGTTTTGATTTAGCTTGATTATCTTCACTCTTTCACATTTTCTTTCCTTTTATTGTTGATGCTATTACAGGTGTCTCCCATTACATACAGACCTTTCCCCACTTTCACGCCACACCCTAGCCTTCAGCACATGTGTCTATGGGTTATGTGTACTAAAATCACCTTTGAAATGGAAGAGATTTCAGACAGTCAGTGAGACTCAGGAAAATATGATGAAGAAGCCAATGGTAATTAGGGGAACTGTGTGAGGTCCCATGTGCCTACTTTGAAAGGGACTAAGGTGTCACTATCTTATGTATAATCTTTCTTGTATCTTCTTCAATAAACATCTCTATTTTTCATACTACATGGCTGGATACCTTCTGGACAGACTACGCGCGCACACACACACACACACACACACACACACACAATATATATATATATATATATATATATATAAACCCAGGTGTTATTCCAATTCTGATTTCAGCATAGACTCAAAAAAAAAAAAAGAGTTTCCACAAGCAAGGTATCAGGAATCAGGTATCTATTTAAACTATACTTTATCATCTGCTGTCCCTGAGTATCACTTTGCTGATTAATCCATTATATTTCATCATAACCATGGATCTATTTTCAGGATCCACTCCATTTAGGAAACTACTATTTCTACACACAGAAGAAGGATCCCAGGACTGAATACAGGTTACTGTCTTGAGTGTAGAGTTCTCAGGGAAGTCAGCACCAGAGGATTGCTAGACCTCACAAAGATGTTTTTCATAGAACATTGGAGGAAGTATATCTCCTATGCAAGAGGATTAATGTGTAACTAAGCTTATTTCCTGGCATGTTTCCCTCTATAAAGATACACATAAAGACAGACTGCTCAGTGGATAGGCGCCAACTGCGAACCCAAAGGTTGCTGGTTCGATTCCCAGCCAGGGCACATAACCAGGTTGCAATCGAGGTCTCCAGCCAGGTCCATAGCTGGAGGCAGGTGAAAAGCAAACTTCTCTCCCTTTCTTTCTCCCTCCCTGCACTTCTCTCTAAAATATAATGAATAAAAAATATTTTTTAAAAATGCTCATTCAAAAAACAGAACAAAACAAAACAAAACAGACTAACAAAGGTTTCCAAAAAAAATAACTAAGGCACACAATATTTCAGCACAAGACCATGTCTGACAAGAATAGACATTTAAATGTACTCCATTTAACAGTCTCATTGCTAAGAAGTGACCCTGTGGCTTTTTTCACAAAGTATGGTAAGACAAATTTACAAGAAATGTGTCTGCATTAACTTGAAACATGAAACCTTAATTGTGGCTCTGGCCAGGTAGCTCAATTTGTTGGAGCATTGTCCTGATATACCAACATTGTTGATTCAATCCCCAGTCAGACACATATAAGAAGCAACCAATGAAGTAAGTGGAACAATAAAATTGATGTTTCTCTTCCCCACTCAAATTAATAAAAATGTTTTAAAATAACTGAATGTGATTGTCCAAAAATGAAGGAAATAATGGATCATATAATACTAAGCAGCTACTGTAAAAATCAGGCAAGTATACATGTGATGATAAGAAAGCCTTTTAAAAGATGTATTTTTAAAATGTGTATTATTTACATATATAATTATGCTTATATATTTTGAGAAATATATAAAAACATAGGCAAAAACACTAAAACTTCCACTTTAATTATATATGTAATGTTACATATAATTATATATATTTTGGTGTAAATATATTACATATAGTTTATTTCATAGAGTGTGTTCAGCCTTTCTGAGTCTTTTTGTTGTCTTCATGAAATCCTTAATTTAAAAGATTATAAAATTTTGGGGAGGTGGCTAGCTCATTTCAGTCCTTTTAGATAATTGGATAAAGGTTTTAAGTAAGCATTGGTCTCTATTTACAAATCCTGTGAACATATTTTATGTTATGATGCCCAAATAGTTACAAAACAACCGGAAACTATAAAATAACATTTCCAAAAGGTTGCATTGGCTCCTAGAATTGCTAGGAGCAACCAAAAAGCATGAATCCAAAGGTTGACTATCTACTGATTCAGGGAAGAGCCCATTTGGATCAAGATGCTAATTATGATTTACATGTAAGGTGAATATATGAAAGTTTTCCTTTCAGCATCATGCACATATTTAGCTCAAAATCTCCTAGAATCGTTTTAAAAGTTTAACCTGTAGGTATTACATTCTACAGTTACCATATTTTCCAAAATCAATTTTTTCTACTATAATTTACCTCCAATTTTGTTTGCAAAAAATTATTTGTGGCTCCTAATATGATTTTTCTTCACAATTCTTTAGTTTCTACACTTAACTTATTCTCTCTCTCTCAAGTAAAGTGTAATTCATGCTAATCTTTAAATACATAGAAAAAGACAGGCCCTTTTTGAACAATAAATGCTTCAACTAAAGCAAATAGCTATTGTAATGGAAGAGTGGGTTTATAATGTAAATAACCATCTCCTTAGTTACCTACTTGGTGAGCCTGAGGTTTGTTTGCCACATTATTGTTGAAAGCTGGTAATAACTCCCTCATGTCTGATTTAAGTCTATCAGCAAAGATTTTCCAAGCATTTTTAAAAATTTTAATTCCTCACATTTGCTATTTCAATGCTACAGGATATGAATCTCCCCCAAACCTCAGGAGAAACCTGTATCAATATTTCTATTTAAATACAGAAATATTTACAGGTATCAATATTTCTATTCAAATACAGAAAATGGGTTGAAAAAAATAAATCAATAGTGCTTTCCTCCCAGCAATTCTCTGGAGGTGTGGAGCCTGAATCAAAGAAAAATTTTAATTATAATTTCTCACTACTTTCTTCAGTTAAAAAAAAAAAAAAGTATGGGGTTCTCTGGACTCTATGTGAATCGTACAGGAAAGGAAAGATATTCTTTAAAATAGGAGAAAGTGTGCCCTGGCTGGTAGCACAGTGGATAAGTCTCCAGCCTGTGAACCCAAAGGTCACAGGTTTGATTCCCCTGCCAGGGCACATAACCAGGTTGCAAACCAGGTCTCCAGTCAGGTCTGTGGCTGGAGGCAGGTGAAACGCAACCATACATGGATGTCTCTCTCCCTCTCTGCCTATCTCCTTTTCCCTCTTTCTAAAATAATGAAATAAAATCTTTTAAAAAAAATAGAAGAAAGTGGGTATCAACATGGAATGGTGTGTTCATTTATGGAGCCACAAAGTGCCACCCTCCAAATGCCAAGCTTTGAACTAATATGGATTACATTCAGTTTGAATTACATGCACACATACATATACAATATACACATAAACACATGAGCATTCTCCAATGTCACAGCATCCTGGCATTTTAGTTTAGACAGATTGTTGGGGATTATGAAAATCATTTATTCTAGTATAGAGACTCACGGACCAATCAACTCCAAAGTGGTCATCCCTCTGTTCCTGAACACCTCCATTTACCTGTGACACAGGGTTTCATAAATAACCATTGACTTATTCTGAACCAGCATTTAGTCTCCAGGAACTTTTATTATTGTCCTTACTTTTTCACTTGGTAATAATATGTTTAAAAAACAAAAAAAAATTATATTTCTCGTCATAGATTTTTTTTTTTTTATCAAGGAGCTCAATTTTGTTAAATGAATCACAGCTGTCATTCATTATATTTCACCTGAATTCATGATAAGCACCATGTTTCCATCTTTGTATTGGTACGAATACTTATTTTAAAATTAAGGGAAGTATTCTTCTTTAAAACCATTTTGTTAACCCAATTGTTTCACTTAATTTTGGACCCAGATTTTATTATCTACTATATTCTTCCTCCTTTTCAGTTTCATATTTCAGGAAAATTTTACTAGTTTGATGTCCATTTTTACCAGATTACAAAACAGAGCATCAGGCCAGGGCCTGAAATGACCTTATGATTACATCTTGAGGACACTTTTCAGGATGAGAATATTAGCAAAGCATTTGGAGTACTTTGTGGGCAATGGTTTTAACTCATTAATATTATTATTTAGTATATTTCTTTATTTTATCTATGTGAATATATAAGAACATGTTAATCTGAAGTTAGCTGTTATATTTCTAAAATTTTTGTGAACAACTTGGCATGATCACAGCACAGCACAATGACCAAAACCAGGAAGTTATATTTGGGTAATTCTATCACTTCTATTGCAGTCTATACTTGAATTTTACCATTTCCTGCACTACTGTCCTATTTCAAAACCCCTTCCAGTGTCCAAAACAAACAAGGATTTCATTGTTGTGTCTATTTAAACTCTTCTATCTGTGACAGTATCTCTGTCTTTTCTTGTGTTTCATTACTTTTAGACTTGCAGAGTACTTATTGGTCAATTATTTGGTAGAATGCTCCTCAATATGGGTTTCATTGATGTTTTTAAAATCATGACATTGAAGTTATACATTTTTGGAAAGAATGTGACATTGTGCCTGCTCTTGCCAGAATATAGATTGTTGGGGGGTGGTGATGATGTTCATGTGCATGATTACTGGTGATATTAATATTGATCACTCAATTATGGTGGCATCTGTACAGTTCTTTATTATGAATTTACTATTTCCCTTTGTAATTAATAATTTTTTTTTAGAGAACTATTTTGAGACTATGTAGATAACACTCCTTAAACTTTTACACACCAATTTTGGCATCTCTGAGTAATTCTTACCTGCTTATTATTGTGACACTCCCATGGTGATACTGTATTTTTCTTATTCTACTTTTCTTAACTAGAGTTGTCTGTAAAAAAATATTTCCCTTCTCTCACATTTTATTTATTTACTTATTTATATTAGAATGATAATTTAATCTATGGGTTCTAACTTAATAGGGCCATGATACTTTTTCAAATTGTTTCAGCTTTGGGAGCTCCTTTAGTTTGACTTCTATCTCCCCATAACTTTCCCTCATCTGTTCTTCAATAACTTCTAACTTTTTTGAATAATCAGATGCTCTAGGTCCACCTTATATTTTCACTGACCCAGCTCTGGCATTATTCACTTTTCCAAGAGTCCTTGGCTCTTTTTATTGGAGCATGGCATTTAAAAACCAAGGCCTTCAAACTACATGTGTTCATTCTTATTGGAGTAAGTCTGATTCATTCTTGATCAGACTTATCAGCTTGTAGTGAACTCCTACCAGTTTGTAGTGATTAACATTTCACTTGTTAGGCACTCACACATTGTTTATTAACTAAGTCACTCTATAATTTTGCTTAGAATAATATTTCATTTACTAGCACATATTTTATGGACTCCATTACCTTTACTTTCCTAAAAATTGGGACTATTTAAGATAATTTCCATTAATCCAGCATATCTGCTTTTCACAGTTCCTGAAAGGAACAGTGTTGACTTCTATAAATGTACTTAGCACTCAGAGATTTAACATGTGTGGAGAATGGGACTCAGGTGACATAAGTTCATTTAGAAGCACCAGAATCTCCTTCATGGTTCCTTCATTAGCTGGAGTTCAATTTGCTCTTACCATATGGATTCAATTCCTTCCAATTTAAAGAAAAGTATATGTGATAGAAATGATACCACTTTCACTTTCTGTTTAGTTGTGTCAAAACATTCTTCACCCTTATATAACATTATTTTTCTTAATATATCTAATTTAATCCAAGTTTATACTTAAAGTTTAAGATTTTATGTTTGCTTAAAAATGCCAAAGTTTTATAATATGAAGTCACTCTACAATAAAAAAACTTCATAATGTCATCATCAGAGATACATATTATACCTACATTGCACACATATACAAATGTATACAAGTATAAGCAACAGATTACACTATACAATGTTACCATATCCTACTAATTTTAATTAAAACAGCATCATGAGAGTAATTTTACTTTTGACATCTCTACCTAAAGAAGAATATTTGATAATTTCATATTTGCCTTAAAATTATTCATAATTTTAATTTTGGTAATAAAATAAATAGAATAGTTAGTAATTGTATGTGTTCATTAGAATTGAATTAACTAAGTCTCTATTATTAGGTCTTTAAGGTCCTTTTAACATTCTACCATTGAAAGTAACACTGTAATAAACATCTTAGAACCTAATCTCCCTTCACATTTTTAGTTAACCATGTGAGAGAAATCCTTAGAAATAAAATCACATTGCTCCGAACATAACTGAAAATGTACTTAATCTAATTAAAAGTTTTTATTCACATTTTTGAAAACCTTAATTATTCTGGGCTTTATAATTCTACCATGTTTTTTGTATTTATGCTTCATGACATGTTTACATAATTTGTAGACATTTTGCTAACATCTAAATTTATCAGTGAGCTCCTCATGCAACATTTCAAATATTTTAGTTCTTCCTTATTGATTTATTTGTCATGGCCATTGCTAGTCTTTTTAATCACAATTTTATGTTGGGCTTTTTTCCAATTTCCTTAACATATTCCTTTTATAATTTTCCTTTCTGAGAATCATAATTGCTTCCTTTATATGCATGAGATTCAATGTTTTCATAAGTCTTCTATTGTTTCTAATTTATAAAGCAACATCTCCTTGTGGATAAAAAGTAATAGTTTGCTTTACTTCTTTTTGTTTTCAAAGAGTTAAAGTTGCCTGTGAGGCAAATCACAAATCTGTCATATGTTCCTTTATAGGCTGAGACTAGAAGTTAGTGTCAACACTAGTGATGTTCCTCCACATTAGTGTCTTTCATTTGGGATTCTTTTGTTACCCACATTTCGACCACCACATGCTGTACCTAATCTGAGTAGTGGTGTATTCCCTCAAGAATATTTTTTCTGTTTCCTTTGTCTGTTGCATGTTTGCAACATTTCTCAAATGTGCTTAAGCCATGGGTTTAAGGAGATCTACAGAGAAGCATATTTTCCTCACATGCATAATTTAAACCATGGATTTCAGAAAATCTATAGAGAAGCATATTTTCCTCACATGAATATTTGATTCCATCTTTCTTATTTAAAAATATGTATTTCTTCTGGATATAGTTAATCTTCCATTCTGTGTTAATTAATATTATATTATGAATTATATGTGGATATGTCCATACAATCTTATATGCAATAACACAAACCCTGATTCAAATTGATTTAAATACAAAATAATTTAAAATTTCATGGCCCTGGCTGGTAGCACAGTGGGTAAGATGCCGGCCTGCGAACCCAAAGGTCACTGGTTCGATTCCCCAGCCAGGGCACATAACCAGGTTGCAAGCCCGGTCTCCAGCCAGGTCCGTGGCCGGAGGCAGGTGAAAGGCAACCATACATTGATGTTTCTCTCCCTCTCTGCCTCTCTCTCTTCCTCTCTCTCGGGAAGTAATGAATAAAATCTTTTAAATAAATAAAATAAAATTTCTCCCTTTAGCACATCCAGCACTAAAGTGTAAGGTTGATGAATTGAGTACTTCTGTGATGTCATTAGGAACTTAGAGGGATTGGAAACTTCTGTGACATAGTCAAGAACTTATGTTCTATACAACTGCCCTTGCTGCTGTCTTTTTAGGTCCAGCTTCATTCTGAGACTTATTCACTGCCTTGTGAGAAGTTTTCAGGCAACTGTTGAACTAGGTCTCTTAAATAGGAAAAACACTGTATCTATAATAATGAAATAAAAGTCCTTTTAGCAGTCCAATTTGAAAATTTAAGACAATGTTTACACTTCCTGAGTGCCCCAGAGTCTCTGTTTTTGTAAATCCATCCCTGAAATTGGGGTTGCTTAAGACTCATCCAATCTATTTCTTTACGATTTATGTCTAGAGTATTTACGTACAGTGAGTAAAAATTAGATAAATCATCTCCTATGCCCTTTCATATCTTCTTCTTCACTTGCTGTTACTCAACTTTATTCTTAACAATTATAGGAAAGTTGGTCAAAAAGTTATTTGAGTTCCATGAGCCCCACAAATTTATGACATCCATGCATTAAATCTGTCACAGATGATTCATAATGGATAATTCTAAATTCTTTGAGAAACCCTGTGATTAAAAATAAAAGCCCCTTTGGACATATTTAAATAAACATTTCCCAAACTTATTCTATCATGGAATTTTCATGTTGCATTTGGGCTCTTTGAACTTATGATAATAATATTTCCAAAGAGGACACTTTGGTAGAAGCTTCTCTATTGTATAAATTAGTTATTTTAATTTGGCATTTTAACTCTCATTACGTACTTTGGTATATTAAGGCACTTCTGATTAGATTTCAGATGTCAAAGCAGATAAATTATCCCTATACCATTTGAGGCTCAGCCAATCCCAAACAAAGGGCCTACTAATATGTCCATCTAAACCATGATATAAAAAATCAAATCCTATTGTTTTATATTAAATCCATAAATAGCAGTTTGTATTGCACATCCAACTTTATCTCTCCAATTTCCACTTTCTTGATTTGGAGTAGTAAGTAGGAAATTAAAATGTCCCAAATCTCCAAGTTCAATGTTCTTTCTTTTCTTTCTTTCTTTTTTTTTTTTTTATAATTTTATTTATTTATTTATTTTTAAAATTTGATTGTTGTTGTATTACATCCATCCCCTTTTTGCTTCCCTCTGTCCCCTTCCCCACCCACCCAAAGTCAATCCCACCTGTTGTCCATGTCCATGGTTTATTTTTTCTTAGTTTAAAAAAATATATTAGGCTTTCTAGAATTATTGAATACCAATAATACATTGAGTTGCTTTAAGTATCTTGAGTACCAATTATTTTAAAATATTCTAGGGATAACTGCATTATCTATATTTTTTCCAACAACATTTTAAGGTAAGTAATGTTATGACCAGTTTGTATTAGAGAAAACTGGATACTGAACTAAACTGTCTCATGACCACATTCAGAGGTAACTAGTGAAACTAAACCTAGATGGCCCTGATTTTTATATTTTATTTTATTTATTTACATATTTTTAAAGATTTTATTTCATTATTTTTTAGAAAGAGGGGAAGGGAGAGAGGCATCAATGTACAGCTGCGTCTCACCTGCCTCCAGCCACAGATCTGACTGGAGACCTGGTTTGCAACCTGGTTATGTGCTCTGGCTGGGGAATCGAACCTGCAACCTTTGGGTTCGCAGGCCGGCGCCTTAACCACTGTGCTACCAGCTAGGGCAGCCCTGATTTTTATTTGGTACTCTTATTACTAAGCCTAAGGGAACTGCTATTTTTTTTTTTTTTAATGTACAGCTAGTATAAGCATAATGGGCATAATTAGAACCTCCTTACATTTGTCAATGGAGAATTTTAAGACACATATGTGGTATATGTATACATACCTTTTGATGATTTTGATGAACACTTTCTATATACTAAAAACTGCAACAAGTTCTTTAAAGGCTTCTATTTATTTTTAGAACACTTTATGGGCTAAAAATGCATCATTGACTATTTATGATATCAGATACTTAAATATCAAAATTTGACAATTTGTAAAACTAAAGCAAATAAATAAATTAATAAATAAATAAGTTTGTAAACTTATTACCTATTTGGAATTAACTAAAGCACATAAAAATATCAATGTTCTTCCTGTAGAAATTCTTTTTTATTAAAAATTTTTTTTAAAGATTTTATTTATTATCTTTTAGAGAGAAGGGAAGGGAGAGAGGCAGACAGGGAGAGAAACAACAATGTATGACTGCCTTTCACCTGCTTCCAGCCACCTACCTGATTGGAGACCTGGCTTGCAACCCGTTTACGTGGCCTGGCTGGGGAATCGAACCAGTGACCTTTGGGTTCACAGGCCAGTGCCTTATCCACTGTGCCACCAGCCAGGGCTTGAGTGTGTGTGTGTATATAAGTTTCAATGACATTCAATCTGTAGGAAGAATTCAGAACCATGAGATTAAATGATTTCATAAAAGAAATATAATTGACTTGTGTGCCACTAAATTGAGTCTCCTGATTCCTACCCAAGTTATATTTCTTTTAAATTTATGACCTCCAAGGTTTTTTTCTGTGAAAATAACCAAAGTCCATTAAAAACGCTGTGATTATGTGTTGCTGACTCTGCTGAAACAAATGGATGGTAGATACAGGTCTCTTGTTCCTATTCTCAGGGAATTATCTTGTCTTTCACACTCCTCATTGCTATAAGACTCCAGGGCTCACCAAGAAGGCCCATCCAATTTGTCACACCTATCTCTTCTCTCTCTCTTTGTCCTCTTCTATTTAAATCAGCTTCTTTTCAAACTATCAGCTTTCAAGGTATTTAGAAAAATTTTATTTATTTTAAATATAATAATTTTACATGATTAAAAATTTCAATGGACATTCAGTCAAGATTTCCTCTCTCCAACCCAACCATTTAGCTTCTCTCTCTAGAACTGACAAGTCCAAGTAGAGTCCTCTGTAGCTTTACAGAGATATCCTATGCATACACGAAAATACATACGCATTTTTCTTTTTTTAATTCAAATGGTAGTACCCCATCTCTACTATTCTACATCTTGCTTTTTCCACTGAATAATATAGTTTATGGATCTTTCTATGTCATTATATACATGTAATATCTTTTTGTATTTAATTATATCTCATTGTTTTACTGATGGACATTTAGGTTGTTATGATCAAGGTCTGAAAGCTAATTTTAAAGCTATATTTTTGTGTATTTATTTTGTATTAATTCTCAGCATTGCATTAATCAAACTTTCTATTAATCAAACTTTCTATTTATTATTGTAGTTTTTGTCTCAATATAGACTTTTTTATGCTCAAAATTCTTTTTTTTTTAAATTTTATTGTTGTTGTATTACATCCATCCCCTTTTTGCTCCCCTCTGTCCCCCTCCCCACCCACCCATTCCCCCCAAAGTCAATCCCACCTGTTGTCCATGTCCATGGTTCCTTTATACTAGGTTCTTGTCTAAGCTGCTCCCCTTCTTTGCCTCTACCTCTCCCTCCCCCCTACCCCGTTCCCCTGACCACTAAAGGCCTATTCCTTGTATTCATATACTTGGTTCTGTTTTGCTTGTTGTTAGTTTTGCTCATTATTGTCCCGTAATGGGTGAGATCATATGATATTTGTCCTTCACTGACTGGCTTATTTCACTAAGCATAATACTCTCCAGTTCCATCCATGTTGTTGCAAAGGGTACAAGTTCCTTCTTTCTTTC